>JAVHLU010002515.1:0-17625 GCA_036785755.1 Colletotrichum ledebouriae
CTACTAATCTCTATATTAGTATTATATATAGCTATCTTAGCTATATTAGCTATAACTCGCTAGTTAAATAATAGCGGTTTTAATAATATATAAGGGGGTAAGGAAAGGGATATACTTACTAGAACCTGCTAATAGTATATAAAAAAAAAGGAGAAAGGGAGGATTTTAGGGTCTATATTGTTCCTACCTCTATTCTATAAGAAAGTATAGCTATTACTATTCCTTTAGAACTAAGGTAGGTCTATAAATTTCTTCCTCTCTTTAAACTACGTTTTTATTATTATTTATATCGTTATTATTTATTACTTATAAATTTCTTAAGTTATTATTATATTTAAAGTAGATTAATTATATATATATATATATATATTAATAGCAGGGATATATAGACGCGGCGAAGGCACCTAACTCTCTAAGAAGCCTATAAAAGCTATTAAAAAGAGCAAAAGAATCCGCCTCTAAGTACTATTAGAAAGGGGCTAGAACTAAAGGGAACTAAAAAGATAATAAATAATATAGCTCTACTTATAAATAGGTAAGAATATTAAGAGTAAGCTTAAAAGATATATAGAATAATTTATAAATCTAATTAAAAGAGATTATCTAAATTAAGCGTAGATATGCTAAGAAAATACTAAAAAACGAGGTATAGGGTTATTAAGGTATTAATAGTAATAATATCTATCCTATCTTTCTATCCGCTACGCTCCTCTCTTCTATGCTCTACTCTATAGTCTTCTTATAACGGGTCCGTGCGCTAAGGGAGTTTTCTAAAAGTTACGTAGCTAAGTCTATCCTATCCTATCCTAATAGTCCTTAGCTTCTATAGACGACTTAGAGACTATTACTTATTATTAGGACCTCTATAAGATTAGCCTATTAGCTATAAAGAATACCTAACTTATTATTAAACGCGCTATATCCTTATAGCTAGTATAGTCGCTATTAATATAGCTATAGAGACCCTATTTATTTAGGTCTCTATCCCTATATTTATTATTATAACTTATTACTAAGGAGGGGTTTATACTAATATATCGTATTAAGCGCTCTACGCCCTTCTTATATAATTCGTTTAGGTAATAGGAGAATTATACCTATAGCTCTATACTAAAAGAGAGATCTAGCTATATTATAAGCGCTCTAAAGCTAACTTTACTAAGTACTCTCTAGTATTATACTTAGAGTTCTAGATCTAGCGTAGTAACTATGCTAGGGATTGCGAAGTTAAGTGCCCCTATATTAATAGGTATATTTATAGACCTAACCTTCGCTCTAAACTCCCTTACTATATTAGTTAAATACGTCTCTTAACTAATAATAGTCTTCTGATATTCCTTATTAAAAGTGAGTTATATACTAAGGAAGTTATTAGGTACCCCGAGGTTATTAACCTCGATCTTATTGCTTATGCGCTTATAAATACCGCTAAGAGCCGCTTCTAGTCTATATATTAGAATATTATTAATATATATAGCTATTATAACGTTAAGGGTATTTAATACCGAACGCGCTTAGCGCAGTTATCCCGCTCAAGGGCGTCCAACGCGTTTAACGCGTTAAACGTACCTAAACGCGTTAACCCTTATAAAAGGACTTATCGCCTTTAAGGAAAAAACCTTCTAAAATATAGAATTTTTACTTATAATTTTCACCTACTACGTAGACTATATTAATTAGTAGCACGACCTTAATAATTAGCTATATCCCCTTATAACTAAGGATATCTCTTGTAATTAAAGAAGGTACTTAACTATATAGATAGCTAACCCTATTAAGTTTATATAAAGTAGTATTATAGTAGTTAATACCTATAGGTATTATATATTATTAAAAGCCTCTAAACTCCCTCTTTCTCTTAACTAGGAAATATTAATAAGAGATATTAACCCTTTACTATTTCCCTTAACTAGGAGATATCCCTAAGAGATATTAAACCTCGAAGATTTCCTTAACTAAGGAATATTCTAAAGAGATAATAAACCTCTAATAATAATACCTTATAAGCTACTTTCTAATTATAAGGTTAAAGAAGGTCTTAAGTCTAACCTTTTAGAACTTATTAACTATTTAACTATTATAAACTTTATAATAGCGGTTAAGTAATACCTAGATAAGTTCTATATACTACTTACCTAGACTAAGTATACCTTTCTTAGGTTAGTAATAGAAATAGGTATTATAGCTATTACTTATAAGAACTTTAAATAATATTTAGCAAACTATAATAGATATATTTAAAACTTAATACTATATAGAGAAGTATATAAAACTACTTAATATATTTAAGGTAAGGTCCTATAAATATAAATAACTAACTTATAACTATTTATTAATATTATTAGGTAGTAGTATTACCTTAATCTCCCTTATTATAATTAATATATTAAGATAGAGGCTAAATAGGGCTAGACTCTAGACCTAACGCTCCCCTTTAAAGAGAATAAAGAGAGGAGAGGCTATAAGACCCTAAGAGCTAAAGCTATAAATAAGCTAGATATCTTAAAACCTATATCTAAACTTAATATAATAATAATCCCTAAAGCTTTCTTAGTACTCCTATTAACTCTAGAGGAATATTATAAGTTTAGATAAGGTTTTATAAATAGTTTATAACTCCTATCTCTTAAACTTATATTAAAGGATATAACTATTATATTAATACTAGAGCTAAGCTTAAATACGTTTTATATATTATTTAAAGAAAGTAAAGATATATTAAGTACTTTATTCCTAACTTAGGGAAAAGGAATAAGTAGCCCTCCTATACCTAAGCTAAGTAACTTATAAAGTTACTCTAATACTTATAGCTAGGGTAAGTAATATAATAAAATAGGCGCCTAGGAACTAGAAGCTAGTCTATTAAACCTTAATAAAGGTAAAGGATATAATTAGGATATTAAACGTATAGAGGATACTCCTCTACTACTATTACTACTTATACTACCTAGAGATCCTAGTAATAAAGGCGATAATAGTAACCCCGAGGGCTAAAATAGTAGAGGAGATAGCCCTAGCTATAGTAGTAGTAATAGCTAAAGTAATTAACGCTCTTAACTATTAGCTAAGCTAAGAGATACTATTAAACTATTATCTAACCCTAATAGGTTCTTAGTTAGCTATAACTTTCTTATGTTCCTTCTCTCTATAAATAGAAAAGGGGTAGTATAGGTAATAGCTAGAGCGTTAGCTATAGAACCTAGGCGTAGTACTCCTCGATTTAAGACTAATATAATTAGGTTATTTAATCCGCCTCTATATAATAACGAAGTTAAAGATATATATATTAATAGTAGTTTAAGGACTATTTATTAAAATATATATCGTTTTTATTAATACTATTAATAGCTATATTAAGTTAGATAATAAGGACCTAGCTATAGCTACCCTTAACCTATATTAAACCTTACTAAGGTATACCTTAGATTAGTACTATACTAATCTAATACTTAATAAGAAGAAAGAACTTAAGAACCCTAACTACGGGTTAGACTATTAGAAAGAGTTATTACTTAAATATTTTTATTTACTATATAAAATTACTAAAGTATATTTAACTAAGGAGAGGTATACTCTATATAATATATATAATTAACGTAATATTTAATACTAGATAACTAAGGTTACTTAATTATATAAGGATACTAAAGAGAGCGAATCTAAGGTATTAACTATTACTTATTAAGCTCGGAATTACGCTGCAGCCCCTTTGCAAAAAGACTATAATAAATTCACCTAGTTCGCAGGCATAATTCGGGAAATACTATATAAGTATTTTAACTTATATACTCTATTAGTTAAGGAAAATAATATAGGAACCCTATACGTTCCTACTACTTATAAGTAAACCCTTATATAAAGTTAGACGCGCGCTATACTAGGGCTAATTATATCAGAGCTAAACAGGCTACTAAGGCTCTCATAGCCTAGAAACGCCCTCGCTAAACCTTCTAGTAAGGTGCTATAAAAGCTACTATATAAGATAACTCCTTAACTTAAAAGGTTAACCTTTTAGTAAGGTATTAAAAGTAAATACTACTATATAAGAGGTAACTCCTTAACTAGAGAGGTCTTTCCTAAGAGGTTCTTATAGCTAGAAGCATAAGAAGCTCTACTACTATAAGCAGGGCCTTATACCTCTCCCTTATCCTTATCCTTATCCCTATAACCCACGATAAATCCTTAACTATATTAGTACTAGACCCCGCATATAAATATACTAAGCCTAAGCAAGGCACGCCCTTTAGCGCAAATAACGCGGAGGGGATCGCTAGAGAGTTTGGCCTCGATGCGATCGATAGACAGCGGCGCGGGTAGTACGCGAGAGGAAAAGTCAATAGTTTTATAGTCTATTGAATAATTAAAAACCACGTTATTATTAATATGAAGTTAAAGATCGTGAGGCTATGGGCACGTATAAGTGCAGCTATAGTTAGGAGAGTTACAATTACATAACCAAAGGCTATATATTGTTAGGAGGCGCGGAGTTAGAAGGTCTGTTGCACTTAAGCAGGTAAAATCGCTATGCAGTAGCCAGAGGCCAACTATTACTTATAATAAGATAGATATAGAACTAGTTATTAGTATTCCTTAGCTAATTAGTAATATAAACTATAATAAGTTTATCACAAGCCTATAGAAAATAGTCCTTAGCTAGTATTAAATAGTTACTAAAGGATCCTAGCGAGTATTAGTCTAACTATCTATTAAGGCGACTTATATAGAAACCTTAGTAATATAGTTATTACTAAAAGAGACCTTGAAAGTAGGCCGCACTATAGCTACTCGTTACTTATACTATATAAACCTAAAAGAGACTATATCTAGCCTATTACTATTAAGACCTATAAAGCAAGCTATTAATATAACTACTAAACCCTTATTATCCGCTCGCAAGGAAATTTAGTTTAACTAATAATAAAGGCCTAAACGCTAATATAAATAGCCTAGTTAATATATTTAGCGTCCTTAACTACCTAGTTACTTATTAGCCTATATAACTAAGGCACTAGTCGCAAGCAAGCAGAAGAGGAAGTATATACTTCGTTAGATAAGGGCGACTTTAACTATATCTAGTATATTAAGGCTAGCGAGGATTTAAACTTATATAAAGAAGACTTAGTTATTAATACTAATAACGAGGATAACTAAGAGTAATAGGAAGATAATCCTAAGTATATTAACCTAGTTACTTAACCTACTTATTACTATAAATACCCTCTAGGTTATATCCCTAGATATAAGAACGAGTACCCTATTTTTAATATTAACTCCTTTTGAAATTCGCTCCTTAAGGATCCTAGAATCTACTTATGCAAAACCTACCTTTATAATACTAAGCTATATACTAACTTCGAGGGTATTTTCTTATATTAGACCCTTCTATCCCCTTAGCTAAATATAACGCTTATTAGTCCTATTAAGCTATAGTAATATATAGTTATATATTTATATTACTATATATACGCTAAGATTATTATCTAGAGCCGTTATAATAGACTACTAATTATAATCTATATTAATACTAGCGTAGACTACTCTATTATAAGCAAAGCCTACCTATAATAGTTCTATACCCTCTTAAGAGAACCTAAGGTATTTAAGCTCTAAGGCGTAGGAAGCCTTAAGACTATTACCTAGGTAACCTTTATAATTCTTATATAAGGATAATAACCTAATAGCTATATAATAACTACTAAGCTCTATATAGGTATATAGCTTATCTTATATTTAGATACTAGTCTACTTATAGGATAAGACTTTAATATACCTAATAAGCTCGATATTCTAAACTCGGAATCATATATCTAAATTATATCCTATAATAATATTCAAATTCCCTCTTAGATCTATTTAAAAGTCCCTTTAAAGGTTTATAATATATATACTATAAGAAATATAACTATTACGCTATATATTCGGTCTGCTATTTAAATTACGATACTATTAGTAAAATAGAGTCCCTTCTATTTAGCCTAAAGTATTGAGCTCGGAATTACGCCGTAGCCCCTTCGCAAAAAGACTATAATAAATTCACCTAGTTCGCAGGTATAATTCGGGAAATACTATATAGGTATTTTAACCTATACCCTCTACTAGTTAAGGAAAATAATATAGGAACCCTATATATTCCTACTACTCGTAAGCAAACCCTCTGAATATCACTATATAGAGTCGGGTGCGCGCTATACTAGGGCTAATTATATTAGAGCTAAACGGGCTACTAAGGCTCTCGTAGCCTAGAAACGCCCTCGCTAAACCTTCTAGTAAGGCGAAAGCTACTATATAAGATAACTCCTTAACCTAAAAGGTCGACCTTCGAGCAAGGTGCTAAAGGTACTGCGAATACTACTATATAAGAGGTAACTCCTTAACTAAAGAGGTCTTTCCCAAGAGGTTCTTATAGCTAGAAGCATAAGAAGCTCTGCGAGCAGGGCCTTATGCCTCTCCCTCTTTCTTATCCCTTAACTATGTCGGCACTAGACCCTGTATATGAAAACGCTAAGCCCGCGCGAGGCACGCCCTTTAATGCTAATAACGCGCGAGAGCTCGCTGGCGGCGCGGGTGGTGCGCGAGAGGAAAAGTCGATAGTTTCGTAGTTTAAATAATTAAAAACTACGTTATTATTAATATGAAGTTAAAGATCGTGAGGCTATCTAGTGGGGTATATATAAGTGCGGCTATGGTTAGGAGAGGATCACGTGACTAAAGGCTATATATTATCAGGAGGCGCGGAGTTAGAAGGTCTGTTGCACTTGAGCAGGTAAAATCACTATGCAGTGGCCAGAGGCCTTAGCCTAAAGTATAAAGGGTATATATATATATATATATAGGTAATTTACTACTTATTCCTATTATTAATAACGCTCCTTACCTATTAAAAATTAAACGAGGTACTAAGCTTAGAACCCTAGCGCCCTTTAAGTCTAATAGATACCTTAAACTAAAGACTTACGATTAACTATAAATAGCTTTTTTAATATTATTATATAAGGATCTAATATATCACGCTATTTTTACCCTTTCTAATTATAAGCTCGCAATACTCGCTTAGCTACTAGAACTATTAGTTAATAAATAAGCTAAAGTCTCTAACCTAACTAATAAAGAAGCGATTACTAACTATAGTATAACTAATAATAATATAACGCCGAATAGTAGAGATATCTATAAGGGGAATATTAACCTAAATAGTAAGATAGGTATAACTAAGCCTAAAGACTTACTAGTAGTTATTACTAAGGAAGGTATATATATCTATAACTAAGATACTAAAGCTATATAACGCCTTAAAGAGGTTATCTCGCGTTACCCCGCTATCTAGAAGGACTAAGGACTTATTAACCTTCTAAAAGATTAATACCTTGAGGTCGAACTTATTAAAAGATAGTAGAATATAAACGTTAGATAATAACCTTATCTTATTAGTAAAGAAAATAAGAGCCTTATTAATAAAACGTTAGATAAGCTCTATACTTAAAACTATATAGAATAAGGTAACTCTAGACCTATACTATTTAGAGCCCCTATATTCGCTATATAGCGAATTATAAATAGTAAGTATAAAGGTCGTATAGTTATAAACCTATATACTCTTAATAAAGCTACTATCCCTAATATATACCCTATATTATTATAATAAGACGTTATTAAACACCTTTATAATAAACTATAGATTACTATAGTTAATACTTAATCCTTCTTCTATTAATTTCTTATTAAGAAGGAATATAAAGATCGATTTATTATAGTTAGCTACTAGGGATAAGAACGCTTAAAGGTAGTACTTATAGGATTTTATAATTCGCTTACTCACGCTTAACGCGTTATAAATAGACTCTTATAACTATATAAGGAATATACCTACGCGTTTATTAATAATATTATTATTACCTTAAAGGACCTTAATACCTACCTTAAGTACCTTAATATAATTCTTAAACTCTTTATAGATATTAGACTCTCGCTTTTAGCAAAGAAGTTATTTATTAGATATCCTTCTATTAAACTACTTAGCTTTATTATTAACGCCTTTAGACTATTAAATACTTAAGACCGTATTAACGCTATTAAGAAAATTAAGTACCCCTATAACCTCTACTAGCTTAAATACTAGATAGGTATAACTAGTTTTCTATAGTATATAATACTACGCTATAGTTATTATATTTAACTGCTCTAATAGTATAAAACTATATTACTTACCTAAGCCTAAGCTTAAGAGAAGGATAAAGCGCTATAAGAAAGCTCTTCTATTAAAAGATAAGTTTTAAACCTATACTAGAAGAAGTAACTAGCTTTAATAATATTAAGAACGCCTTAATAGTAGATAACGCCTTATTCTACTATAACCCCGGTAAGTAGTTATTTATATAGCTTAACTCGTTAAAGGAATACGGATACTCCGCACTAATCTTCTAGCTAGCTAACTATATTAAATAGAAACCTTATAACCCTATTAAGTATACTAATATATATCTAATCGCTTATATTAATAAGGCCCTTAACTAAGCTAAATAGAAGTATTAGCCTACTAAACTTAAAGTAGCTTACTTAGTATAGGTAATAAAGAAGTATTAGCTAATACTATATTTATCTAGATAAGACCTTATAATAGTACTTACTAACTATTTAGTAATATATAATATTATTATATAAATATCGCTATAGTTAGAGGATAAGACGAGGTCTAACTTATAACTTATATTATTATTAGAATATCTTAGCTAGTTCTCCCTAGTATATTATTATATCCCTAGAATATTAAATATTATAGCAGATACGTTATTATACCTACTTATAATAGAAGTCCCTATTAAGGATATTAGGGAATTTAATAAGATATAGGATAATATACTAATAGGTATTAACTTTATAATAGAAATATCTCTTAATAACGACTTTAAGGCTAAGCTTATCTAATTATATATTAACTCTAAGTCCTAGAGCAGAGTATATAAGATACTCTATAAAAAGGTAGATAATATAGACCTTAAGTATATTATATATAATAGTCTTCTTTACTATATTAACCCCTATATTAATAAATAAAGGCTCTATATCCCGAAAGAGTTAGTAATACCTCTTATTAAAGAAGCTTATAATAACTACTATTACTTTAGTAAGGAACGGACGTAGAGAGCTATTAATAAATACTTTTAGTTACTATATCTTAAATAATAAGTTAATAATTATATAGCTAACTACCTATAATACGGAATAATAAATATAGAATATTAACTACTACTTAGCGCGATATAGCTAATATTAATACTAGCTATTCCCTTCTATATAATTACTATAGACTTTATTATTAGACTTCCTAAAATACTTTTATAATATTTAGGCTATAAGGTAGAGAACTTCCTACTTCTTAATATAATACTTACTATAAATAATAAGTTCTCTAAAGTAACTCTTCTTATCCTAGGTTACTTAATATATACTACTAAGATCTAGGGATACCTCCTTCTTTATAACCTCTAGTAGAGTAACTAGGGAATACTAAAAGCTATTATATCTAATTATAACTAAAAGTTCCTTTTAAAGTTTTAACCGTACTATAAGCTAAATTATATACTAAATTAAGATTCTTAATAGTATATTATCTATAAACCGATAGTATTTTAGAATATAAAAATTAAACTAATAAACTAGCTATTTATTACTTTCTTAACCTCGTTAATAATAACTAGGTAATATTACTACTAAGCCTTTGATATAACTTTAATAACGCCTACTTATAAGTTATTAGTTATTTACTAAACTAAATCTTATATAATAAAAATACTAATAACGCATTAAATATCTTAAGTAATACTAACCCTAAAATAAACTATAAAATCTTCTAAAAGGAAGTAAAAATTTTAATTATAGTAGGCTAGCTATATATAAAGGAATAGTATAATAAAAAACATCGTTTCGTTACCTTTAACCTAGGTAACTAGGTTTACCTTAAGATAGGATTAGAATATTATCTACTAGGATAACTAAACCTAAAGTATAGCTACTAGTATATTCTATTTAAGGTCCTTAAGTATATTAATAAGTTAATATACTACCTCGATATTCCACTTAATATAAATATTTACCTAGTTATTTCTATTATCTAACTTATACTAGTACTAGCCCCTAGTAGTAACTTATTTAACTATTAAGATAACTACTAAGGCCTAGTTAATATTAAAGAAGATAATAATATTTATTAGCTTAAAGTATATAAGTATTTTAAGATTAAAAGTATTCTTAAGAAGTAAACCCTCGCGCGAGGAAAGGTATAATATCTAGTTAAATAGAAAAGTTACTTATTAATATATATTATTTAAATAGATAAAGATACTATAAATATAAATAAACTCGTTCCTATATTTAAAAGTAAGGAATAAGAGATAGAATAGCTCTATAGATAAGTATAAGCTTAAAGACCTATCTGATAGGGTATTAAACTAGTATTAGAGCCTAGTAAAAACCTACTAAGGCGCTTAAGAGGAAAGCCTTATAAGAACCTAGTAAAATAATATAATATACCTCGTAAATAAGGAATACGCTACTTAAAGCGCGTTAAATAGATAAGTAGACTATAAAGAGTATTATAACTAAGGCCTTATTATAAAATAAAGATATTTAGCGCGCTTAGTATATCTAAGAACTTCACCCTAATAATAGTAATATTTATATCTATCCCGTTAATAAAGAGGATTATACCTATTATACCTTCCCTCTTAAACTCCTTCTACCCTTAGCACTATAAGAACCTTTATAAACATAACTACCCTCCTCGCTAGAAGGTTAATCCCTACTCTTACTTAACTAATAAGAAAAATTGGCGCTTAAGTATATATATATAAAATAAAATTACGTTACTAGGTAACCCTACTAGTTATTACTACTACC
The DNA here is from genome assembly GCA_036785755.1 of Colletotrichum ledebouriae. Taxonomy (NCBI): domain Eukaryota; kingdom Fungi; phylum Ascomycota; class Sordariomycetes; order Glomerellales; family Glomerellaceae; genus Colletotrichum; species Colletotrichum ledebouriae. The sequence goes on from JAVHLU010002515.1 coordinate 10,894, forward strand.
TTCGCCCGCTTAGTATTAAGTATATTTTTCCCTCTATATATATATTTCGCTAAAAAGCGTTAATACTTTTAACCCTATTACTATACTATTATTATACTTATATATCTCCCTTTATTACTATTATCCTCGCCTAGATATCGAGGAATCTTACTAATACTCCACGTTATCACGCGCTTAGCGCTACTAGAGTAACCTACTTTATATATACCTAGGTATTACTTTACTATAAATAAATAACGCTTTAAATATAAAGACGCTAAGTATATTACTCTTAATTATATTCGCTACTACTTACCTAATATTAAGATCCCTTATAATAAGCCTAGTTATTATATTTATAACTAAGAAATCTTAAAGCGCGCCCTTAACTAAGAGACCTAATATTATAAAACTAGTTATAATATTTCTAATACCCTATTTATTATCTACCTAGGTACTAATACTTACTTAGTTACCTAACTACTATTTATAAACTAAATTAAGTTCTACTACTAATTCCCTAATACTATTTTAAACCTTAAGTAGCTATCCCTCTATAATATTATATAGAACTCCCTTAAATATAACCTATACTATACTACTAATATTACTAGTACGCCTATTTCTATTAATTCTAGAGAGGCCTTAAGTAGAGATAATAAACCTATTACTACTAAATATAATTAAGCTAATAAAACTATTAGCGCTAATTAGCCTAAACTATCCCTTAACGCTAGCTAACCTAACTAAGCTACTAATACTACTAAATATATTAAACCTTAACTATTAACTAATATTATTATAACTAGCACTAGATTAACTCCTATTACTTAGAATAAGACTAATAAGATAGCTACTTCTAAGAAGCAAGCTACTAGTATTAGTACCCCTAATATAATAGATACTATTAAGGCTATTAGAGGAATACGAGCCTATAGTGAATATATTAGCTATATCTCTATACTACTTAATAGATATAAGGAGACCTAGATCGCCCTAATTATAGCGCTCTCTAAGGGTTATATTATCAATACTAGCGTTATTACCCTTAACCTAGGCTAATTTATTAAGTTAGTTACTAATAAGTTTAAGTTTATTATAGTAACCGTTCCCTAGGGACTAATATAAGAGAGCCAGGGCTTCCTTAGCCTAGAATAATACCTTACTACTAGGTTATCTACTAAGTATATAGTATTAGCTACTAGCCTAGAGGATCGCCCTAAATTAATCCTTCCTCTAATATTAGCCCCTTTAATACTATTAATACGCCTAGCTCTACTAAGACGCCTAATACTATTACTAGTATTAAGAAGATTATTATTATAAACTAGTAATCCTATACTTATATCGCTAGCCTCTATTGCCTTACCCGCTCCTATATAAAGTTCCTAACCGCTTAAGAGGTAATTAATATATACCTTTAGCGCCTCTATTTCTTTAGTATTACTAACTTTATTACTACCTACTACGCTAAACGCCTTACCCTATATATACTTATCTAGAACGGCTTAATTATCCTTAGTCTATATATATATATTCGCACCCTTAACTCGTTTATAACTAAACGAATTATAAGTAACCTAGAGTTTAGCGCTATATTACTATTCTTTATTATTAAGTAGATATTATAATATGAGTTTCCTAATATATATACTAAGGATAACGCTTATATTAGTTAGGCTATAGTTAATAGTAATAACTCGAGCGCTATCTATACTCTCTTAGACCTTAATAACCCTAAGGCTATAGATATAGCTAACCTTTAGTATAAATACGCTACTAACCCTTAAGGCCTTTATACTAATATTACCTCCCTTACCGCCTTAATCGCTATAATTAAAGATAATAGCGTTACTAAGATATACCCTAAGGTTAGTAATAAATCTTACTACTTATTCCTAGAGTAATATAAGGATAATATCTACCTAGCTACTACTTATAGTATTAATATTAACTAACTCCTAGTTATAGCTAAAGAGATTATTAATAATAAGGATAAGAACTACCCTAACCTCTTAAAGATAACTAATACTATACCTAAGACTCCCTTAGCCTAACGCAGGATATAATAAAACGTATAGAATAGAAAGGAAGCAAGGTTATATATAGTTACTTATATATAATAGTATAGCTCTACTTACTAGTATATTACTATAATAGGAGGTATAAATCAAATTTCATACTATATATCGTAGTTAACGCCTTTTTCTTCTTATATAGGTAATTAATACTAAACGCGCTTAGCGTAGTTATCCTACTTAAGGGTATCTAACGCGTTTAACGCGTTAAATATACTTAAACGTATTAACCCTTATAAAAGGGCTTATCGCCTTTAAGGAAAAAACATTCCAAAATATAGAATTTTCACCTATAATTTTCGCCTATTACGTGGACCGTATTAGTATTATTATAGTAAGTCGCGTTATCTAAATATAGCGGTACGAACCCTGCTTATTAGAGGATCTCTTATAATTTCTTCTGCTATTACCTCCCGCCCTACTATAACCTATATAGAGCCCTGCGGAGTCTAATAACCTATTCCTAATCTGCTTCATAAATATATAAAGCCGCTAGATTAGTATATCGTAGGTTTATAAAGAACTCCCTAATTAATAGGAAAGGCAATATATATACTACTTCCTCTAGCTCTCTATTTAAGTATATACTAACGAAGTCCTATTACTATATAGGATATCCCTTTATTATATATATACTAGTAGGATTCGCTATAATGCTATTTATAATATTAAGGCGTATATCTAGGTAAAGTCGCGCCTAGAGACTTATAAGAAGCCTCTCGCTACGATCCGCGCCTTATGCTTTATAAGTATACTATAGGCCTTCTTATACTTCTATACCTACTTAGCCAATAAGCAGAGGCCTTTTAAAGCCTCCTCCTTATTAATAAACTATAAAACTCCCTTCTTAACTAAGATATATATCTTATTGAATACTACATCTACTTATAACTTCTAGTTATTCGCAGGTCTATTCTATATTTTTATAATAATTATTAGGTCTAAGTAAGGCTATAGAGATACCTCTAGTTTATCTCTAAGAGGGTCTTAAGTAAAAGCTATAGCATAAGTAAATACTATCTAGTTTTTCTCTAGAGAGTTAGTCTCTCTGATTTATAGATATACTTACTATATCTACTCCGTAATACTATATATATAGCGCTACGACTATAGGCCTTAACTAGGTAGTAATATATATTGGTATTTAGCTAGCTCTATTATAGGTTTATAAAGAATAATATTAGAGCGGATACTAATCTTATCCCGCTCTAATACCTATATCCTATATACTTAGTCTCTATAATAACTAATAAGGATACCCTTCTTAGCCTATATAGCGATCTTCTCGCTTTTTACTTATACTTCTAGATTAATATAAGCGAAATATATACTTCTCATAACCCTTAGCTAACTTATATTAGGTATATAGTCTCTTCTTAGGGTTAATAACCCGTTATAGAGCGCCTTAATAGGTATCTTACTAGGTATTACTATAGTAAAGGAGCGGTTAATAATATAGACTACTACTATAAGTAGAAATAGCTATAGTTCCGCTAGAACCTCGAGATTAATACTTAAAGCGCGCGCCTTATCTAGTATAATCTAGATTATATACTCTAATTTATATATATATATATGTTATAGGCTACGCCCGGGTTAAGCCTACCTAGGCTTCTACCTAGGTTTACTACCTTAGGGAGCTACCTAGGGCTTACTTAGGGCCTACCTAGTTATTCCCTATAAACTAGCGAAATCTCTACTAGAGAGGAAAACTTCCCCTTTTCCTCTTTAGCTTACGAGGGGTTAGACCTGAGTTTATTTAATAAGAGGTCGCTATAATACTATTTATTTAAGCTAAAGAGGAAAAAGGGGGAGTATTCCTCTCTAGTAGAGATTTCGCTAGTCTATAGGGAATAATTAAGTAAGCCCTAGGTAAGCCCTAGGTAGCTCCTTAAGGTAGTAAACCTAAGTAGAAGCCTAGGTAGGCTTAACCTAGGTATAGCTTATAATACTATCCCCCTTCCTAGCTAGTCCCCCCCTAGGTATAAGCTAGGTTATTATTATTATCTATAACTAGCCTATATAGGGCCTTATACCTATCTACTATAGTAGTTTCTATAATAGCCTCTATAGGCTCCTAAGTAGGCTCTATATACCCTTTTTACCTAACTAAGGCCTCGCGCTTCTACCCCCGCCTAATTACCTTCTATTACGCTATATATATCTCCTCTACGCGCTACTTAAATTCGCTATTATTAGCTATAATTAGTAGTAGCTAGGGGTCTATCCTTATCTACGCGGGTAAGAGGTCCTCTAGTACCCTCTAGAGGAGGTCTATATAGAACTTTGAGTAGATATTACTAGGTATATCTAACTTAATAATATATAGGCTTAGGACTCTAAGTATAATATACTTATAATATAACTATAATAGCTTCTTACTAGGCCTAGGGCTCTTATAGTTAGCTATTAAAAGCTAAACCTTATTACCTATTTAATACTCCTCTATAAGTATCCTATACTAATTTATATTCTCCTCGCTATATTATTAAGTAGCTATAATACTTACTTAAATAAAGTCTATTACTTCTCTTAGCCTTATTACTAGGTAAGTAGCTACTATATCCCTAGAGGGGGCCTCCTCTACTACGTTATTTACTATAGGGATTAGGTTAATATAGTACTTATATTCTAAGAAGAATAGCAAGAGCCTAGTTATATTACTAACCTTATTATAAAGCGCTAGCTAGGTAGTAGGTAGGAGCTACCCCTAGTTATCCTATACTTAGGTTATAAATACCTATAGGATAGCTTATATCTCTTAGTTCTACCTCTTAGTACTACTATTAGTTTATAGGTAGTATATAGTGCTTAATAGCCTCCTTATACTAATAAGGCAGTAGAATTTAGCTTAGAAGTAGCTTACCTAGTTAGACCCTTAATTACTAATAATATTATATAGGAACCTATAGAACTAGAAGTAGGAGGTAAGGAACTAGTAAGTATAAGCTTCTACCTCTATAATACCTATCTCCTCTAATATTACTAACTTACCTAGCTTATTTATTATAACTTATAAGTATTAGCTAGTATTATCCTTTATAAGTAGTAAGTCTATAATAAAGTCTATTAAGAGGTCTAAGTATAGCTAGGTAGGTATTAATAAGGGCTTTAAGAAGCCCCTCTTAGCTTACCTCTAGATATATATCCCTCTATAGATATTATAGTTCCTTATAAATCTCTATACTATTTATAATTATCCTAGCTAATAGAACTACTAGCTTATTATTTCTAGCGTGCTATTATAGCTTAGGTAAGTAGTTATACTTAAGTTATAGCTCTATTAAATAATCTTTATATAGAGCTCCTCTAATAGGTTATTATTATCCTCCCTACTAGGTACTTATAGCCTCCCCCTAAATATTAATCTCCTCTAATTATTAATAATATACTTACTAATTTAAACCTTAGCCTTTATATCTAGTAGGAAGCTCTAAAGCTAGTAGGTAACTATATAGTATATAGCTTTATATATTATATCCTTTTTTATAGTTTCTAGTTATAGCGCTTATAGTTCAGGGTTACTATTAAAGATTATAATATCTAGGATATTAGTATAGCCCTTCTAACTTCTCCTTATTAAGGGGCTAACTATAGGGTCCCTATAGGGGTAGGTATAATCTAGTATTAGTTATAAGACCCTCCCCTATATCTACTTATTATCCTACCCTTATAGTATATCCTGCTCTCTCTAAGAGAGGGTATTAGGGGCTACTACTTCCTTACTAGGGTAGTATTTAATAGTAAAATCGTATTAGGATAGCTCCTCTACTTACCAGCTCTAGCGCTCTATAAAGCGCTACTTCTTTATAAAGTATTTAAGCCCCTAGTAGTTAGTTAGTACCTTAAAAGTAGTTATATTATATAGCTCCGCTCTCTATATTAGGATAGGATAAGATAGACTTAGCTGCGCAACTTTCAGAAGACTCCCTTAGCGCACGGACCTATTATAGGAAGACTATAGAGTAGAGTATAGAAGAGAGGAGCGTAGTAGATAAGAAGATAGTAGAGATATTATTATAATTAGTACTTTAATAACCCTATACCTCGTTTTTTAGTATTTTCTTAGTAAATCCGCGCTTAATTTAGATAATCTCTTTTAATTAGATCTATAAATTATTCTATATATCTTTTAAGCTTACTCTTAACATTCTTACCTATTTATAAGTAGAGCTATATTATTTATTATCTTTCGAGTTCCTATTAGTTCTAGCCCTTTCTAATAGTACCTAGAGGCGGATTCTTTTGCTCTTTTTAATAGCTTTTATAAGCTTCTTAGAGAGTTAGGTACCTTTGCTACGTCTATATATCCCTGCTATTAATATATATATATATATAATTAATCTACTTTAAATATAATAATAACTTAAGAAATTTATAAGTAACGAATAATAACGATATATATAATAATAAAAATATAGTTTAAAGAGGAAGATATTTATAGACTTACTTTAGTTCTAAGGGAATAGTAATAGCTATACTTTCTTATAGAATTAAAATAGGAACGATATAGACCCTGAAGTCCTCCCTTTCTCTTTTTTTTTATATTATTAGTAGGTTCTAGCGAGTATATTCCTTTCCTTACCCCCTTATATATTATTATAACTATTATTATTTAACTAGCGAGTTATAGCTAATATAGCTAAGATAGCTATATATAATACTAATATAGAGA
>JAVHLU010002516.1:0-17618 GCA_036785755.1 Colletotrichum ledebouriae
GCTATTACCCTTAACCTAGGCTAATTTATTAAGTTAGCTACTAATAGGTTTAAGTTTATTATAGTAACTATTCCCTAGGGACTAATATAAGAGAGCCTAGGCTTCCTTAGCCTAGAATAATACCTTATTACTAGGGCGTCTACTAAGCGAATAGTATTAGCTACTAGCCTAGAGGATTACCCTAATATTAATCCTTCCTCTAATATTAGCCCCTTTAACGCTATTAACGCGCCTAGCTATACTAAGACGCCTAATACTACTACTAGTATTAAGAAGATTATTATTATAAACTAGTAATCCTATACTTATATTCCTAGCCTCTATCGCCTTACCTATTCCTATATAAAGTTCCTAACTACTTAGGAGGTAATTAATATATACTTTTAGCGCCTCTATTTCTTTAACGCTACTAACCTTATTACTACTTACTATACTAAACGCCTTACCTTATATATACTTATTTAGAATAGCTTAATTATCCTTAGTTTATATATATATATCTACGCGCTTAACTTATTTATAACTAAATAAATTATAAGTAACCTAGAGTTTAGCGCTATATTACTATTCTTTATTATTAAGTAGATATTATAATACGAGTTTCCTAGTCTATATACTAAGGATAATGCTTATATTAGTTAGGCTATAGTTAATAGTAACATCTCGAGCGCTATCTATACTCTCTTAGACCTTAATAACCCTAAGGCTATAGATTTAGCTAACCTTTAGTATATATATACTACTAACCTTTAAGGCTTTTATACTAATATTACCTCCCTCGCTATTTTAATTGCTATAATTAAAGATAATAGTATTACTAAGGTATACCCTAAGGTTAGTAATAAATCTCGCTACCTATTCCTAGAGTAATATAAGGATAATACTTACCTAGCTACTACTTATAATATTAGTATTAACTAACTCCTAGTTATAGCTAAAGAGATTATTAATACTAAGGATAAGGACTACCCTAACCTCTTAAAGATAACTAATACCGCGCCTAAGACTCCCTTAGCTTAAAATAAGATATAATAAAACGTATAGAATAGAAAGGAAGTAAGGTTATATATAGTTACTTATATATAATAGTATAGCTCTACTTACTAGTACGTTACTATAATAGGAGGTATAAATCAAATTTTATATTATATATTATAGTTAATACCTTTTTCTTCTTATATAGGTAATTAATACTAAATGCGCTTAGCATAGTTATCCTGCTTAAGGGCGTCTAACGCGTTTAACGCATTAAACGTACCTAAATGCGTTAACCCTTATAAAAGGGCTTATTACCTTTAAGGAAAAAACCTTCTAAATATAGAGAATTTTCACTTATATTTTTTCGCCTACTACGTGGACCGTATTAGTTACTCCTTCTTTTATAGGGCTATACTAAAATATATTATTATTTAGGCTTATTTTTATTAATTTAAATTCGCTCTTAGGATTATTATATTTTCCGCTCCTTATTATATTTTTGATATCTTTATAAGAGTAATAAAGATATTCTCCCTCTAGGGATAAAGAAGGTCTTTATTATAATATAGAGGGCTACTAGTTATTACCTAGTAGCTACCTAGTGCCCCCCTATATATAATAAATTAAATAAAGTTAAATAATATAACAATCCAGAGATTATCCTCCTTTTAGCTATATTAGCTATATAAAAAGCTAGGTTTAGCATTAAGTTAAAAATATATAAATATTATTTGAAATTCCGCTCTATTAAAATCTCTCCTTCTTACTTTTTTAGATTTATAATACTACTACTACTAATCACTTACTATTAGCCTCCTACTCCCCTACTAATAACTTTATTTTAATTACTATATAATAAATTATTATTATATTATCCTCTACTACTAATACTACTAACGCCGCCCCCTACCCCGGTACTACGCTAGATACTACTAGTATCCCTATAATAAGTAAGCTCTAGGCATACTCCTACTACTACTACCTCTTAGTATAAGTAAAGTAGGAGCTACTTATAGATATAGATACTAAGCTTAAGCTCCTTATAAGCTTAATTATATACTTTAAGAGTAATAATAAGTATATAGTCTTTAGCTAGTACCTAGCTAGTACTTATCTAGTACTTTACTAGCTTTAGACTCCAAATTACTTACAAATTTATAAATTCGTTCATAATTTATTTATTTTTTAGGCGCCTCTACTAAATATAAGTATTATATTAAAATAGGTAATAGAAAGGCTTATATTAATATAAGTTTTACTTATTATTTTCTAGTTCTTAGCTACTAACTCCCTATAGCTTACTTATTATATAATAGGTACTACTAATAAGCTTAAGCGCCTAATAAATAAGGGCTATTCTAAGCCTAATATTTAAGCGTAGTATACTAAGAATAAGGTAGGTTATCTAGTACCTCCCTAGTACTTTATTATTAGTCTCTAATTATATATAAGAGGAGATCCTTATTACTTAGCTTATAGTTAAAAAAGCCCTTTAAGCTAAGAAGAACGAGGCTAATATTACGCCTAAGAAGCATAAGGCTAAGGAGGTAGAGATCTCTATAGAACTAGAGGATTACTAGATAAGCGCCTTAGAGGAGGCTACTACTTACTAATAGTACCTTACTAAGGAGGCTAAGAAGTAGACTAAGTTATTATATAAATAATATAAAGAGCTTACTTATTATTATATAGTAATAGAGTAGCTAGCCTAGAAGTAGCTAGTAATATAGGAGGTATAAGCTAAGCGCGCTAAGAAGTTCCTTAACTCTTATAATAAAGTTATAAGTTTATTTAAGTCCTAATAGTACCTCCCTAGTGCTTTACTAGTTAATATCTCTAATTTAAAGTAGAATTATAAGGCTTTAGCTATTATATTTATTATAAGGGGTGATAATAATAATAATAATAATACTAAGGGCGCTAGCGCCTAGTAAACTTAAAACTTTTAGGAGTACCCCTAGTAAGCTACTAATAACCTCTAGGTAGTAGTTAGTTACCTTTAGGTATTTTCTAGTCTCTTTTCGCCTTATTAGAGGCCTTCGGGCTAGTAAACTAAGATACCTAGCTAGTATACCCTATTTCTACCTAACTACTAGTTACTATTAAGTTATTTATTAAATTATATAGTAATTATAATGCTTTTGCTTATAATTAGGCTTTATAATTACTTTATAAGTCTATTAATATATTATATTATAGCTCCTATAAATTATCTAGTTCGCTATAGCCCTTCTATTTAATAAGATACTAATAGTTATATCTAGGGCCCCTATGGGTAATAATATAGTTTACTATATAGATATTATTATTATTATTAATTAGGATATCTCGTAGTAAAATAGCTAAGCTAAAAAAGGGTTCTAATTATATAGGCGCGAATATATTATAGATTTAGTATTTTTTATCTATATATAGCTTATACGCCTATCCCCTGTTAATTACCTATTAGATCCTAAATAGGCTTAAATATTTATTAGAAAGCTTATAGCAGGGCCGCCTCTACCTAATATTTTTAATTAAAAGTAGGATAAGATCTCTTATAATAAAAATAATAGGGGTCCTCCTCTAATTATAGAACTTATTATATATTTTATTATACTTCTAAAGTAAGTTAGTAATAGCTAACCTCTAGGTAAGTAAGCTATAGATTCTCTTATATATTACTAGGACTAAAACCTTTAAGTAAGGTTTAATATTATTAGGTCTATAAGGGGAATATCCTATTAGTAGTTTAGTAGGTAATATCTTAGTAGCTTTATAATAGGAGTTATTATAAACGAATAAGGCTAGGTCGAGCTATATTACTTAGTTATCCTAGTTAATATTATAGAAAGTCTTTAGAAAGTACTTAATACTCTAGTTCTAGCGTTCTATTTAGCTATTAGTTTAGGGATAAAAAGTAGTACTAATCTTCCTCTTAATAACTAGTAGGTAGTATACTTTAGACTAGAAGTTATCTATAAATAGTAATCCCTAATTAGATATAATAGCTTCTAGGAGCCTAAATATAAGGAAGATATATTTAGTTAGTAGCGTAGCTAACCTATTAGTAGTAAGTAAATCCCTAGTAAGGATATATAGGGAGTATTCTATAAATTAGTTAATAATTATAAGAATATTATTATAAGGCTTGTTTTTAGTTATTAGTAATAATAGTAATTTAGTAATAAAGTTAATTAATATTTACTCAAAGGGCCTAGTAGGTACTAGTAAGGGCATAAGTTTGCTATATAAGAGGTAGTATCTCGGTTTTATACGCTAGTATATTATATATATCCTAATATATTCCTTTATATTAGTCTTCTATACGTTCTGAAAAAACGATTTTCTAATCCTCTTTAGTATCTTAGTAACCCCTTAGTAACCTCTAGATAGTTTATTATAAAATACTCTAAGGACTTTATTCTAAAGTAGGTAGTTATTAGGGATTTATAAGCCCTCTTAGTATCTTAGGATACTAGAGTTATTTAGTAATTACCTTATACCTTATTATTCCTACTCCTTATTAATATAAAAGGAGTCCTTTTATTAGGCTTTCTTAACTTATTCCTAGAGCGAGGGCATAAGTTATTCTAGGGAGGTATTTAGTAGTTAGGCGCCCTATTACTACCTAGTACTTACCCTCTAAATAATAGCTTCGTTAAAATATTATAAAAAGTCTTATAGGAGCGAGTCCTTAGTTTTATTAATCTCTATATCCCCTAGGGTATAGTTAGGTCTCTATAAGAGGCTATTAGCTAGGTTATAGCGACCTAGCTAGTATTTAATTTTAAAGTTAAATATTAATAGATCCTATAATAGCCGAGCCTAGTAGCTACTAAGCGTCTTTTTATTAGCGAGGTACTAATAACCTAGGTAGTTAGTAATAAATCGGATATAATACTAGGAATAAAGTAAGTAGTGCTACTACCTTACTACTACCTCCCTAATAGCTAGTAGTTCTACCTCTAGCGTGCTATATTATAATTATATGCCCTTAAGCTTTTAAGATATAAATACTACTAGTCTCTATATATCCCCCTCTAGCTAGCTTAGTATTACCCCTATTATAAAGTCTAATATATTAGTTTTAACTTAAATTAGGAGTATAGGATTAAAATAGTATAATATAAATACTTCTATAAATAAAGCGTAGAGCTAATAGAAAGTAACTAGTACCTCCCTAGTTATTACTAGCTATCCCTTAGCTATATTAATAAGTTAGTTAGTAAGTAGGCTATAAATCTTAGAGTAGTTCTTAATAAATCTCCTATAGAACCCTATAAATCCTAGGAATTACTAAATCTCTTATATTATAATAGGTACTAGCTACTTAGTAATTACTTAGACCCTCTCCTATTCTATAGTAATCCTATCTACTAAGACTATAAACCTAAGGAAGTCGATCTCTTCCTTATAGAATTCGTACTTATTAGGGTTTATATAGAGGCTATTAGCTTTTAACTAGGTAAATACCTATCTTACTACCTCTATATAGGAGTTTATATTATTAGTAAAAATTAAGATATTATCTAAATATATAATATAAATATTATTAACTAGGCCTGCAAGCGACTTATTAATAAATATCTAGAAGGTAGCCGGTATATTAATAAGCCTAAATAGTATAATATAATATTTATAGTAGCTATATTATATATAGAATGCTATCTTCTACTTATCTCCCTCCTAGATCCTTACCTAGTAGTATATATCCTTAAGGTCGAGCTTAGTAAAGTACTTAGCTCTAGAGAGCTAGTTAAGGATCTTATTAATTAGGGGGAGGGGGGTATAGTTCTTAGTAGTTACCTAGTTAAGCCCCTAGTAATCTATATATAACTTTAACTTACTTCCTTTCTTTAGGATAAATAGGATTAGTACCCCTACTAAGCTTATTAATAAGTAAATCTATCCCTTCTATAAGGCCTTATAGATATAATCCCTTAACTCTTCTAACTCCTTCTTAGCTAGTAAGTAGATAAGCTTAAATAGGGGCTTAGTTCTAGGCGCTAAGTTAATAGGGTAGCTCCTAGTAGTCCCGAACTCTAGCGTAGTTCCTACTAAGTTAATATTAAATACCTTCTTAAAGTCCTAGTATTCTAGGGGGATATTTATTTTAGTCTTAGGCTCCTTAGTATTCTCTAGTTAACTAGTAGTTAATATCTAGTAGACTTATAGTACCCCTATAAGTACTACTCTCGCTTCGTTTTTATTACGCCTAAGTTCCTTTATAGTTATAATAAAGCAGATACTCTTCTTATATAGGGGAAAGGTTTAGCCTAACTCCCTCTAGTTAAGGTTAGGGTACTCTAATATATACTAAGGGATCCCTAGGATAGCGTTATAACTATTACTATTACTAATCCTAAAATAGTATAAAGCTATCCGCTAGATGCCTATACTATTAGTTATTTAGGTTACTAACTTCTATATACTATAGTTAGATCCCTTAGATACCTATATTCCCCTAATAGGTTCCGACTTATTAGCCTCTAGTTAGGTATTAGTTATAATCCTCTAGTTTATAATATTCTTATTAGCCCTGTAATTAATAAGTATAGCACTAGTCTTCTAGCTACCCGTAACTTAGACCTATATTATCGCTTTAATATAATATAGCTAGTTACTACCCTATTAAATTATATATATTACTACTTAGTCCTCCTCTAGTTATTTACTAGAGCAGGGTTTCCCTTTATAGCAGGGGTAGCCGCACTTCTTATAGTATAGGTACCTTAGCGCGATATAGCCTTTCCTCTTGTAACTATAATAAATAATTTCCTTCCTAGTATCCTATAGTAAGTCCTTAGTATCCTCTTAGTAGTTATTAATATTACTATAGTCCCCGTGGGTCTATCCCTTTAGGGCCTCGGTTTACCCCTCCTAGTTAAGGGTTTAGCCCTCTGGATATCGTCCCTTGTTATTAGCCCCCTAGTCCCTTATAAGTATATTATATATATATATATTAACTATAAGTTTAGTATTTCTAGCCCTAGTATTAAGGTTAAGCTGCGACTTTAGCAACCCGCTCGCTATAATATAATACTAGAGCTTAGGGTCTAGCCTAGCTACTATATTAGCTACCCGGATCTCCTCTAGTTATTAATAGGGGCTCTCCGCTTTAATCCCTTCGTAGTAATTAATAAAGCTCTAGTATAATTATCCTAGTCGCTAGTAGGTCTACTTAAGCTAGGTTTATATACTAAGGGTCCTAGACCCTATATTAGCTACGCTATTAGTTAACTAGTCCTTTATTATTACCTAGGTTATATCCTTTGCCTTATTATTATAATTAATAGAGAGGTATAAGGTCTATTACTTCGCTACTAATCCCTCTAGGTACCTAGTAGTAAATAGTACCTTTTCTAGGTCTAATATAATCTTATTTATCTTAAATCGCGCGTTAAGGTTAAATATAAATTAATTAAAGTTAGTCTAGGTACCCCCTTTATACTTAAGTATTAGGAGATACTTCCCCTAAAGCTCCGATTAGTACTTCTTTAGTTTATTACTAATAACTACTTAATAAGTAATAGGGTTACTTACTAGGGTTAATAGTTAGCTAGCCCTTAAAGCCTTAAGATAGTCCTATTTATACTTTAGCTACCCCTTCTTTTCTTCCTCCTTAATAAGCTAATTTAATTTAGCCTCTATTAATTAGCTACCTAGTCCCTTATTAATACCCTTATTACTATTTTATTTAATAAGTATCTTATCCTAGGTTTAGCTATTTAGTTACTCCTAGCTAGTAGGGGATCCTAATAGTAATATTATATTTATCTCCCTAGTAAACCTATAAGTAGGTATTATATTATTATATATTATACTACTCTAACGGTTTATACCCCTATTAATATAGATAGGAGAGAAGAACGTGTTATAAACTAATATAATATAAAGTAATAGAGTTAGTATAATTAGGTATATCTAAGGCTAAATATTCTTCTCTAGCCCTCTAACTATTAGATAAGGGCTAGAGGACTTATCTAGGGGTTACCTAGTGCCTCCCTATAGCTCCTAACTCCTATAGACTTCCCTAACTTAGCCCGCTAAGCCCTTTTCCCCTATGACATTATCCTAGCTCGTGACACTTAGAATCTTTACACCCGGCCCCTTTAGTCTTCTCTCACAGTCCTAATTATTAGAAAGACCCGCACTCCTTTATATCTAAACGCTGGGTAGACGAATCGAATAACGACAATAAGGACGCCAGCCAGCCTCTTTCGAGGACCACGAGCATGTTTAGGAACCAACTTTGCATACCTTGAGCTGCACATCATCTTGGCGAAGACGGTGTACAAGTTTGACAGGGAACTTGTCAACAACGATCTTAATTTTGTTGATGAGTCACGGCTGTTTTTCAGGTGGAAGAAACCTCCTGTCGTGGTTTAATTTCACCATAGTTACTTGTAGGGGCGATCACAGGTAGACCTCAGTTACCCGTTGTTTCTAGTAATAATGGGGTAAAACGACCCCAACTTTGCACCTTGGATAATGAATATCTAGATTCTATCGTGATGCCTTTAGCATCGCCCGTTCCTAGCGCAGCACGTGACTAATATTAGCTCCGGAATAACCTTTTTCCAGGGGTCGTTCCTCTAACTATAGTTATAAGTAACTATATTATAGCTACTCTTATTATAATAGAATAAGCTCTTTAGTAACTATAAATATAGCCCTATAGGATATTTCTTAATAGTTATAAGCCTAGCTCTAACTAGACCCCTAATTACTATTTTAAAATAGGCTTTTATTACTAAAAGTACTTATTAAAACTTCTTCTCTCCTATTCCTTCTTTCCTCCTTATTATATACTATCCTCTATTACTATAAACCCTCTATTTCTAAATAGTCTTAACTATAATATCTTTTATTATTATTATAATAGTATTATACTACCTAATTATATATAGGGATTTCGCTACTTAATATATAATAATCTAAGCTAAAGCCTAAGCTATTAAAATCTAGAAGTATATTAACCTAAATAACCCTAAGGGATCTTTATACCTAAGTAAGACCTTATTAGAAACCCTAACTCTTAATATATATATTACTAAGTAAAACTAGGATATTAATACCTAATACCTATAGGAGAAGAGCGCTTATAATTAATATATCGCTCTACTTAACTAAGAGGCTCTAGAAGAGCTTATTACTAATACTATTTCCAGGATTACTCCTAAGTTTATTACTAGGATATATATAATAAACGAATTATAACCCCTTTAGCCTCTAGCTACTCTAGTTATAATTAATAAGAATACTATAAGTATATAGGAATAATATCTAGAGTACTTTTATTTACTTATTATATAAGAGTCTAAATAAACCTATAAGGATTAAGAGTTTAAATAGATTAACTATCTAGTTATAGAGATTATTACTTATAATATTATTATACTTATATATATAAAACTTCTTACTGAAGGGGATATAACCCTTTATAGCCTTATTATTAATTTTAAATATTATTATACTCCTAGCGAGGCTAGTATTCTTATTATTATTTAAGAGGAGTATATCTAAGTCCTAGAGAAAGTAAATAGGAGTATTAATTCTAACGCTTAGATTAAGGACTTTAGGGGCGTTTATTCTTATATTACCTAACTTAAACTTCCTAAAGTAAGTAATACCCTCGCTTTAAAAACTTTTTTTAAGTAATAAGTTATTACTTTATACCTACTTAAGCTAATATAGAGATTATAAATATCTTTAAATAAGAGCGGGTAGGGATACTAGTCTCTAATATAAGCTAATATATTAATATATTTAAGGACCTCTTATATAAGGATATACTCTACTTGAGATTATAAGGATAAAGCGCTAGGGTCTTTATAACGCTAGCTAGCTATATAGATAAGGCTAACCTATTAAGCGTTCCTATAACTAGTAACTTATCTAGTAGTAAATAGTGCCTATATAGGTCGAGCTATTAATAGCTAAGTATTAATTATAACTACTTAGAAGCTACTTTAACTAGATATTACTAGAAGGGCCCCTACGTATTAGTAATAAATATATAAGTAGCTTAGATCTATAACTAGTTAAATAGTAACCTATACTTCGCTAATCTTTATATTAAACTCGCTCGTAAGGGCTAGCTATATACTATTAGGATAGGATAAGATAGACTTAGCTGCGCAGCTTTTAAAAAGCTCCCTTAGCGCACGGACCCATTATAGGAAGACTATAGAGTAGAGCATAGAGGAGAGGAGCATAGCAGATAGGAGCATTATTTATATATTATTATAATAAGTACCTTAATAATCCTATACCTCGTTTTCTAGTATTTTCATAGCAAATATACGCCTGATTTAGATAATCTCTTTTAATTAGATTTATAAGTTATTCTATATATCTTTTAAGCCTATTTTTAATACTTTTACCTATTTCTAAGTAGAGTTATATTATTTATTATCTTTTAGAGTTTCTACTAGTTCTAGCCCTTCTTAATAATACCTAGAGGCGGATTCTTTTGCTCTTTTTAATAGCTTTTATAGGCTTCTTAGAGAGTTAGGTACCTTCGCCGCGTCTATACGTCCCTGCTATTAATATATATATATATATATGTAATTAATCTACTTTAAATACGACGATAACTTAGAAACAAAAAATCTATAAATAATAAATAATAATAATACAAGTAATAATAAAACGCAATTTAAAAGAGAGGAAGATATTCGTAGACCTGCCTTAGTTCTAAAGGAATAGTATTAGCTATACTTTCTTATAGAATTAAGGTAGGAATAACGTAGACCCTAAAATCCTCCCTTTCTCTCTTTTTATACTATTAGTAGGTTCTAGCGAGCGTATCCCTTTTCTTACCCCTTATATATTATTATAACTACTATTATTTAACTAGCGAGTTATATCTAAGGTAGCTAAGATAGCTATATATAATACTAATATAGAGATTAGTAGTCTTACTAAGCTAATAAGTATAGTGAGATTAACTAGATTAGTAACTAGAGACTAACGAATCCCTTACTATTATAGCCTAAAGTACTAAGAGCGATATACTAACTTTGAAGAGATACTAATATAGTAAAGCTACGAATTCTTCTAAAATAAGAGTATTATTAAGAAGACCTTTCTATATTAAGTAATAAGACTCGAAGTAGATCTATAAGAACCTAGAGTAATAAGATCGAAGTTACTAGACCTTTCCTATATTTATTTAGTTATTTAGTTTATACTATTTCCTTTTTTATTTTATCTAAAGAGAGTTATAACTACTTATTTTATCTTTCTATTTAGAAGATATTATAATAATAACTTCACTTTATTAACTAGAAGACTTTATTACTTTAACTATATAATATTAACTTTAATATTTATAGACCTATAAGTATTATATCTTCTTCTTCCTTAGCTAACTTAGATACTAGATCCTCTTCTAATAAGGGGAAGCAGCCTAAGAGAGATTTATAGGAGCTTTATTTAGTAAGGTATAACCTTATACTATAGGATAGCTAGCCTCTAATAATAGTATAGATAGATCTATAAATCTTACCTTAGGGATAGGGGTAACGCCCTTAAGTACTCTACGTTTACCTAAAGGGACTTATACTAATTAGGATATTATAACCCTTACTAATCTCCTTATAAGATATCCTACTATTATAATAATAACCCCCTACTTAACTAGAGCGCCTAAGTCTATTAATACTAATATCTCTAACTTTATTACTAATTATAAGAGCCTTTTAAAGCTTTACTATAAGACTAATAATAATATAAAGAACGAGGTCTATATATATAGTTCTAGCGATTATTAAGATATAGTAAAATCTTATATTAGTAAAGCTAAAACCTAGAAGGAGGCTAAGGAGAAACTTCTATACTAGTTCGGATTTATAGACCTAAAGTCTTATTAGGACCTTAATAAGGACCTTTAGAACCTAGTTATAGGATCTTATATTAAAGATAATAACCCTTCCTAGGTTATAGTATTAATTACTACTATTTAATACCTTTAATAAAGAGCTATCTAGTATAGAGACCTAGAACTTACTAATACTAAGCTTATTTATATTACTTATTATTACCTTTTAGAGAGAGCTATAAGAGCTATAGCCTAGAGTCTTAGCTACTAGCTTACTAAGGTTACTTTAAAGTAGTAAGTTATAGTAAAAGACGCCCTAATTAAATAGTTTACTACTTATTAAGAGCTTTAGTAGTTATCTAGCCTTATTAAGCTTAAACTAATAATAACGCTTTAAGTCCTTCTAAAGATATTCTAACGAGGTAGAGGGCTAAAGCTTAAGAACCCTCTATAGCCTAGACTACTAGCTTAATTATTAACTCTCTTATAGAGAACTTTAGGGCTTTAAATATTAATAGGGATAATTATAAGATAGATATCTTAACCCTTATTAAGAGAGTTACTAGCTAGGGAGATAATACTTTTAATCTAAATACTATAGAAGCTACTAAGCCTTCTAAATAACTATCTTAGGACTATTTATAGACTTAATACTAATAATAGTAGTACTTTTACTTATAGTCTAGATAAGGAGACTATTAAGGAGGATACTAGTAATACTAGGGATTTAGAAGAGGTAGAGTAAGAGGAGGCTATAGAGGCTTCTAGTAAGATAGGTTACTATAGTATATACCTTTCTAGGCTATAGAAGCCTACTAGTTTTATAGCGCTATTAACTATATTATTATTAGCTATATTAAGTATCTTGAGGCTAGCTAGAATAGGGTCTACTCTTATATATCGCCCTACTACTATATTAATACCCTAGATATAAGTACTAAGGTTAAGACGGGTATTATCAATAAAGGCTATAACTATAAGTTAATAGATAGCTAGATAATTTTAAAGTATATCCTAGTTAAAGAGGATACCTTTACGTACTATATAGTTACTATAAGTAAGTTAGTAGGGAAGTAGTAGCTAAAGCTTCTAGAGGAGGTTATAAGGGTTATTAGTTATAATAAGGTATACCCTAAGCTATCTATTAGCTTTATAAATTTATTAAAAGATATTATATAATTATATAACTTTATAGACGTAATGGTCTTTAGCTTTAAGCTAAAGAACTAGTATATTAACCTAGTAGAAGATATTACTATAGTAAAAAGAGGGAAAGCTAGAGGATTTTATATAAAGCCTTATAATACTTATATATAATATACCTCCTAATTAGTAGACCTACTTATAGCTTAAGACCCTCCTATTTAAATCGCTTAGAGAGTTATAGAGCTACTAAATAATAAGGAGGAAGTTAAAGATACTATACTACTAGACGCCCCTAAGGAATAAGTTAAGTAGTAGAAGTAGGATAAATACGATAAGCCTTAGATTTAATAAAATAATCTATAAACTAGCTATACCTTTACCCTAGAGCTATATAGTAAGAGAGTAAATAAGAAGGTAGCTATCCCTAAAGCCTTCTTTTATTAGAACTAGCTAGATTAGAATAGAACGGTTTATAATACTACTAAAGCTATAATTAATAAGTATAAGAATAAATATAACTAAAAAGTATAAGAGGTCTTTATTCCTATTAATATTATACTTCTAGATTAATTTAATAAGATAGGAGCTAGTAATAAGGAACTATAAGAATAAATAGATTAATAGAAAAATAATAAGAACTATTCTAAAGGCTAAGTGACTTTAGCTACTATCTCTATAGACTTACCTAAGGATTTATAAACTAAAGTAATTTAATTTAATTACTATATAATTAATTCTATCTTTAAAATAGGTACTATAATATAAGATTAGGATTTAGTATTACTTCTACTACTAAGATATATTACTATCCTAGACTTCGTTATAACCTACTAGTAGATTACTATTACCCTTTATAGCCCTATAAATATACTAAGTAGAGGGATTATTAATAGTAGCTCCGCTATTAACCTTATTAGTAAAAGTTATATTAAGCGCCTAGGCTTATAGAGCGATATTAATACCGAACGCGCTCAGCGCGGTCATCCCGCTCAAGGGCATCCAACGCGTTTAACGCGTTAAACGTACCTAAACGCGTTAACCCTTATAAAAGGGCTTATCGCCTTTAAGGAAAAAACCTTCGAAATTTATAGTATTTTTTACTTATAATTTTTACTTACTTCGTAGACTATATTAATTAGTAGCACGACCTTAATAGTTAGCTATATCCCCTTATAACTAAGGATATCCCTTATAATTAAGGAAGGTACTTAACTATATAGATAGCTAACTCTATTAAGTTTATATAAAGTAGTATTATAGTAGTTAATACCTATAGGTATTATATAGCGTTAAAAGCTTCTAAACTCCCCTATTCCCTTAACTAGGAAATATTAATAAGAGATATTAACTTTTTATTCTTTCCCTTAACTAGGAGATATCCCTAAGAGATATTAAATCTTATAGATTTCCTTAACTAAGGAATATCCTATTAAGATAATAAACCTCTAATAATAATACCTTACGAGCTACTTTCTAATTATAAGGTTAAAAAGGTCTTAAGTCTAACCTTCTAGAACCTATTAATTATTTAACTATTATAAACTTCGTAGTAGCGCTTAAGTAATACCTAGATAAGTTCTATATACTACTTACCTTAACTAAGTATATCCTTTTTAGGTTAGTAATAAAAGTAAGTATTATAACTATTACTTATAAGAACTTTAAATAACGCTTAGTAAACTACTATAGATATATTTAAAAGTTAATACTATATATAGAAGTATATAAGACTACTTAATATATTTAAAGTAAGGTCTTATAGGTATAGATAACTAACTTATAACTATTTACTAATACTATTAAATAGTAGTATTACCTTAATCTCCCTTATTATAATTAATATATTAAAATAGAGATTAAATAGGGCTAGACTCTAGACCTAACGCTCCTCTTTAAAGAGGATAAAGAGAGGGGAGGCTATAAGACCCTAAGAGCTAAAGCTATAGATAAGCTAGATATCTTAAAACCTATATCTAAACTTAATATAATAATAATCCCCGAAGCTTTTTTAATACTCTTATTAACTCTAGAGGAATATTATAAGTTTAGATAAAGTTTTATAAATAGCTTATAACTCCTACCTCTTAAACTTATATTAAAGGATATAACTACTATATTAATACTAGAGCTAAGCTTAAATACCTTCTATATATTATTTAAAAAAAGTAAAGATATATTAAGTACTTTATTCCTAACTTAAGGAAAAGGAATAAGTAGCCCTCCTACGCTTAAGCTAAGTAACGTATAGAGTTACCCTAGTACTTATAGCTAGGGTAAGTAATATAGTAAAATAGGCGCCTAGGAACTAGAAGCTAGTCTATTAAACCTTAATAAAGGTAAAGAGCGTAATTAGGATATTAAATATATAGAGGATACTCCTCTATTACTACTATTACCTATACTACCTAGAGATCCTAGTAATAGAGGTAATAATAGCAACCCTAAGGGTTAAAATAATAAAAGAGGTAGCTTTAGCTATAGTAGTAGTAATAGCTAAGGTAATTAATACCCTTAACTACTAGCTAGGCTAAGAGATATTATTAAACTATTATCTAACCCTAATAGGTTCTTAGTTAGCTATAACTTTCTTATATTCCTTCTCTCTATAAATAAAGAAGGGTTAGTATAAGTAATAGCTAGAATATTAGCTATAAAACCTAGGCGTAGTACTCCTTAATTTAAGATTAATATAATTAGGTTATTTAATCTACCTCTATATAATAACGAAGTTAGAGATATATATATTAATAGTAGTTTAAGGACTATCTACTAAAATATATATCGTTTTATTAATATAATTAATAGCTATATCGAGTTAGATAATAGGAACCTAGCTATAGCTACTCTTAACTTATATTAAACCTTACTAAGGTATACCTTAGACTAGTACTATATTAATCTAATACTTAATAAGAAGGTAGAACTTAAGGACCCTAACTATAGGCTAGACTATTAGAAAGAGTTATTACTTAAACGTTTTTATTTATTATATAAAATCGCTAAAGCACGTTTAACTAAGGAGAGGTATACTCTATATAATATATACGATTAACGTAATATTTAATACTAGATAACTAAGGTTACTTAACTATATAAGGATACTAAAGAGAGTAAATCTAAGGTATTAACTATTACCTATAATAAGATAGATATAGAACTAGTTATTAGTATTCCTTAGCTAACTAGTAATATAAACTATAATAAGTTTATCGCAAGCCTATAGAAGATAGTCCCTAGCTAGTATTAAATAGTTACTAAAGGATCCTAGCGAGTATTAGTCTAACTATCTACTAAGGCGACCTATATAGGAACCTCTATAATATAATTATTATTAAAAGAGACCTTGAAAATAAGCTATACTATAGCTACTTATTACTTATACTATATAAACCTAAAAGAGACTATATCTAGCCTATTATTATTAAGACCTATAAAGTAAGCTACTAATATAGCTACTAAACCCTTATTATCTACTCATAAGGAAATTTAGTTTAACTAATAATAAAGGCCTAAATACTAATATAAATAGCCTAGTTAACGCGTTTAGCGTCCTTAACTACCTAGTTACTCTTTAGCCTATATAACTAAGGGTACTAGTTATAAGTAAGCGGAAGAGGAAGTATATACCTTATTAGATAAGAGCGACTTTAACTATATCTAGTATATTAAGGCTAGCGAGGATTTAGACTTATATAAAGAAGACTTAGTTATTAGTATTAATAACGAGGATAACTAAGAGCAATAGGAAGATAATCCCGAGTATATTAACCTAGTTACTTAACCTGCTTATTACTATAAATACCCTCTAGGTTATATCCCTAGATATAAGGATAAGTACCCTATTTTTAATATTAGCTCCTTCTAAAATTCACTCCTTAAGGATCCTAGAATCTACTAAAAAGGGCTAGAACCAATAGGAACTAGAAAGATAATAAATAATATAGCTCTACCTATAAACGGGTAAGAATATTAAGAATAGGCTTAAAAGATATATAGAATAATTTATAGATCTAATTAAAAGAGATTATCTCCCTTAGGTATTAATTCGCTAAGAAATTACTAAAAAACGAGGTCTAGGGTTATTAAGGTACTCCTAGTAATAATACTTATACTATCCTCCCCTCTACTATACTCCTCTCCTCTACGCTCTACTTTATAATCTCTCTATAATAAGTCTATATACTAAGGGAGTTTTCTAAAAGTTATATAGCTAAGTTTATCCTATTTTATTCTAATTATCCCCTCGAGACTCTTTATAATATTATAAAGGAGAGTCTTAAAAAATAAATAAAACTACTTTATAGAAATAATAAATAAACTCTATTTATAGATCTAATTTATTAATAATATCTTCTAGGCGGGCGATCTTATTATTAAGAAGGTCCCTTAGGTTTAACTACCTTCTATTATAAGTTATATCTTAATAATAGCTTTATTACCTCTTCTTTTTTATTATACTCCTTATCCGACTCTAATCCTTAGTATAGCTAAAACTACCTACCTTATTATACTAAGTATAAGAAGGTATAATAATACGCTCCCTTAGGCGTATTCTACTCGATCTAATCCTACTAGTTAACCCTCTACTAGATATAGTCTATATAGCTATAGTTATACTTATTTAAAAGACTAGGCCTCTTAGGATATAATAGTATATCTATAAGTATAGTTCTTAGGTATAGCTTAA
>JAVHLU010002517.1:0-17602 GCA_036785755.1 Colletotrichum ledebouriae
GCTATAAGAACCTCTTAGGAAAGACCTCTTTAGTTAAGGAGTTACCTCTTATATAGTAGCGTTTACCTTACTAGAAGGTCGACCTTTTAGGTTAAGGAGTTATCTTATATAGTAGCTTTCGTAGTACTTTTAGCACCTTGCTAGAAGGTTAACCTTTTAGGTTAAGGAGTTATCTTATATAGTAGCTTTACTATGAGAGCCTTAGTAGCCCGTTTAGCTCTAATATAATTAGCCCTAGTACGGCGCGCGTCCGACTTTATATAAGGGTTTACTTGCGAGTAGTAGGAACGTATAGGGTTCCTATATTATTTTCCTTGACTAGTAGAGGGTATAGGTTAAAATGCCTATATAGTATTTCCTAAATTATACCTGCGAACTAGGTAAATTTATTATAGTCTTTTTGCGAAGGGGCTGCGGCGTAATTCCGAGCTTAATAACTTCTATAATTACTTATTTTAGGGTAATATTATAGCCCTAGTTATATATAAATAGGGCTACGCCTAGCTTCTTCTTAATAAAGAGGAGACGTTTACTTAAACTAGCTATTTAATAGATATTAAACTATAGCGCTTTTACCAATATTTTAGTTACCCCTTTATTACTAAACTAGCTACCCTCCTCTAGCGAGCTAGGTACCCTATTTAAATAATAGTAATTAAATAGTTACCTGAGGTCTACTAATACTACTAATTAAATATGAGAAGCCCTTAGAGGTTTAAATTCTCCCTCTAGGATAATTACTTATTTAATTATAAGATTATCTATAATATTATTTATCTTAAAGGTAAAGTAACCCTATATATTATTAATATAACTACTAGCTTTAACGCTACTTACTTTCTCCCTAATCTCTTTATAAAAACTACCTAAGAAAACCTCTACCTCTACTAGATTTATATCTATTAGGGACTACCTAATTATATTATTATATATACTAGGTTAAACTTTATAATAATACTAAATTAATAGTAATTATACTTAAAGTTATCCCTATTAAAACCTACTATTAAATTAGTAAAATAGAGAGATACTACAGCCCCCTACGCTATACCTATATTATTATTTAATAGGAAATCCCCTATATTAAGCCCCCTCTTACCCTCTAAATAGTAATTAAGTCTGTTAATAATACCACTAGCTCTAATAGCCTTATACTGACCGTACTCGTTTTAGTATATACCTATAGATTAGTAATAACATTACCCCCTCCCTTAATATTACTACTAGGGCTAAAGCGAATAATATTATAATAAAGGATTTATAAAAAGAATACTCTAAATATAAAGTTATAGATACCCTTGCTACTTATAAAAGCGCTAGTACTAATAATATTATCTACTTCCTACTATAATTATAGGTTAGGGTATATTAAGAAAAAAAAAGAATAGCAGGGCCTCTATTACTTAATCGCTATTTTAAGCGAAATAGTTACTATTTAGCTACCCTATAGCCCCTAAGCCTTTCCCTCTATTACTATAAGACCTTTCTATAGCAGTCCTAAAGCCCCTAGAAGCCCTAATAATAATAACCTATAAGCCCCTATTACCCCTAAGGCTATTAAGCTAACCCTAACCCCCCCCTTCGCCCTAGTATAGAGAGCGACCCTAAAAGAACCCTATTACTAACCTATCTAATATATTTAAACTAGAAGTTAACTACTTAATAATGTTTATCTTAATAAAGGAGAAAGCTAATTGAGAACTTTCCCTAGCCCTATATAAGTCTAATAAGCTTATTACTAAGGGTCCCCCCTTTTAGAAGTCCTATAAGAAAGAGATTAATACTCTCCTTAATTATAAAGTCTTTAAGTTTCAGATCTATAACCTGACTAAGTAATATAGCTATCTTTTTTAATCCTATATAGTTAATAAGATTAAAAATAAGACTACTACCCCTATTAAGAAATCCCGCTTAGTTATTTATAGCGTTAATAATACTAATAAGTAAGGTATTTTAACCTAATTACTTATAATCTAGTATTATAGTATTTACCTCCTCCTAGTACTTACCCTATTACTTAGCCCTAATTATACTATTTAGATTAGGGATATTACCTAGGCCTATATATAATCCTAGATAATACTAGCGCGTAATATTTATTAGGATAGGATGAGATAGACTTGGCTGCGTAGCTTTCGAAAAGCCCCCTTAGCGCACGGGCCTATTATAGGAAGACTATGGAGTAGAGCGTGGAGGAGAGGAGCGTAGTAGACTTTAGTATTATTAATATATTATTATAACTAGTACCTTAATAATCCTTTACCTCATTTTTTCTAGTATTCTCTTAGCGAATCCGCGCCTGATTTAGATAATCTCTTTTAATTAGATCTAAAAATTATTTTATATATCTTTTAAGTCTACTTTTAATATTCTTACCTATTTATAAGTCAAGTTATATTATTTATTATCTTTCTAGTTCCTATTAGTTTTAGCCCTTCTTAATAATACCTAGAGGTAGATTCTTTTGCTCTTTTTAATAGCTTTGATAAGCTTCTTAGAGAGTTAGGCACCTTTACTACGTCTGTATATCCCTGCTATTAATATATACATATAATTAATCTACTTTAAATACAATAATAGCTTAACGAATCTATAAATAACGAATAATAATTATATAATTAATAATAAAACGTAGTTTAAAAGAGAGGAAGATATTTATAGACCTACCTTAGTTCTAAGGGAATAGTAATAGCTATACTTTCTGATAGAATTAAGGTAGGAACGATGTAGACCCTGAAATCCTCCCTTTCTCTCTTTTTATACTATTAGTAGGTTCTAGCGAGCATATCCCTTTTCTTACCCCTTATATATTATTATAACTACTATGATTTAACTAGCGAGTTATAGCTAAGGTAGCTAAGATAGCTATATATAATATTAATATAGAGATTAGTAGTCTTACTAAGCTAATACATATAGCGAGATTAACTAGATTAGTAACTAGAGACTAATAAACCCCTTATTATTATAGCCCTAAGTACTAAGAGTAATATACTAACTTTTAAGAGATATTAATATAATAAAGCTATAAATTCTTCTAAAATAAGAGTATTATTAGGAAGACCTTTTTATATTAAGTACTAAGACTTAAAATAGATCTATAAGAGCCTAGACTAATAAGATTAAGGTTACTAGACCTTTCCTATATTTATTTAGTTATTTAGTTTATAGTATTTCCTTTTTTATTTTATCTAAAGAAAGTTATAACTACTTACTTTATCCCTCTATTTAGAAAATATTATAATAATAACATTACTTTATTAACTAGAAGACTTAATTACTTTAACTATATAATATTAACTTCGATATTTATAAACCTATAAGTATTATATCTTCTTCTTCCTTAGCTAACTTAGATACTAGATCCCCTTTAAATAAGGGGAAATAGCCTAAAGAGAGATTTATAAGAGCTTTATTTAGTAAGATATAACCTCGTGCTATAGGATAGCTAGCTTCTAATAATAGTATAAATAGATCTACGAATCCTACCTTAGGGATAGGAGTAATACCCTTAAGTATTCTATATTCCCCTAAAGGAATTTATACTAATTAGGATATTATAGCCCTTACTAATCTCCTTATAAGACGCCCTATTATTATAATAATAACTCCCTATTTAACTAGAGCGCCTAAGTGTATTAGTACTAATATCTTAGACTTTATTACTAACTATAAGAGCTTTTTAAAGCTTTATTATAAGATTAATAATAATATAAAGAATAAGGTCTATATATATAGCTCTAGTAACTATTAAGATATAGTAAAATCTTATATTAGTAAAGCTAAGACCTAGAAGGAAGCTAAGGAGAAACTTCTATACTAGTTTCGATTTATAGACCTAAAGTCTTATTAGGACCCTAATAAGGATCTTTAGAACCTAGTTATAGGATCTTATATTAAAGATAATAACCCTTCTTAGGTAATAGTATTAATTACTACTATTTAATAGCTTTAATAGAGAGCTATCTAGTATAGAGACCTAGAACTTATTAATACTAAGCTTATTTATATTACTTATTACTACCTTTTAGAGAGAGCTATAAGGGCCATAGCCCGGAGTCTTAGCTACTAGCTTATTAAGGTTATTTTAAAATAGTAGAAGAATACTCTAATTAAATAATCTACTACCTACTAGGAACTTTAGTAGTTATCTACCATAGTTAAGCCTAAACTAAGAATAACGCTTTAAGTCCTTATAAAGATAATTCTAATAAGGTAGAAAGCTAAAGCTAAGGAACCTTCTATAGCCTAGACTACTAGCTTAATTATTAACTCTCTTATAAAAAACTTTAGAACCTTAAATATTAATAGGGCTAATTATAAGATAGATATCTTAACCCTTATTAAGAGAGTTACTAGCTAAGGAGATAATACTTTTAATCTAAACGCTATAGAAATTATTAAACCTTATAAATAATAATCTTAGGATTATTTATAGACTTAATATTAATAATAATAATACTTTTACCTATAAGCTAGATATAGAGACTATTAAGGAGGATACTAGTAATACTAGGGATTTAAAAGAGGTAGAGTAAGAGGAGGCTATAGAGGCTTTTAGTAAGATGGGCTACTATAGTATATACTTTTCTAGGCTATAAGAAACTACTAGTTTTATAATACTATTAACTATATTATTATTAGCTATGTTAAGTATCTCGAGGCTAGCTAGAATAAGGTCTACTACTATATATCGCCCTACTACTTTATTAGTACCCTAGATATAAGTACTAAGGTTGAGACAGGTATTATTAATAAAAGCTATACCTATAAATTAATAGATAGCTAGATAAATCTAAGGTATATCCTAATTAATAAGGATACCTTTATATACTACGTAGTTACTATAAGTAAGTTAGTAGAGAAATAGTAGCTAAAGCTTTTAGAGGAGGTCGCGAGGGTTATTAGTTATAATAAGGCACGCTTTAAGCTCTCTATTAGCTTCACGGATTTATTAAAGGATATTATATAATTATATAACTTTATAGATATAACGTCTTTTAGCTCTAAGCTAAAGAACTAGTATATTAACCTAGTAGAACATATTACTATTATAAAAAGAGGGAAAGCTAGAGGTTATTATATAGAACCTTATAATACTCGTTATTACTAGTCTTCTTAAATAGTAAACCTACCTATAATTCAAGACCCTCCTATTTAAATTACTTAGAGAGTTATAGAGCTACTAAATAATATAGAGAAGGCTAAAAATACTATATTACTAGATACCCCTAAGGAATAAGTTAAGTAGTAGAAGTAAGATAAATAAGATAAGCCTTAGATTTAATGTAGTAATTTATAAACTAGCTATACTCTTATCTTAGAGCTATATAATAAGAGAGTAAATAGGAAAGTAGTTATCCCTAAAGCCTTCTTTTATTAGAACTAGCTAGATTAGAATAGAATAGTTTATAATACTACTAAAGTTATACTTAATAAGTATAAGGATAAGTATAACTTAAAGGTATAAGAGGTCTTAATTCCTACTGATATAATACTTCTAGACTAATTTAATAAGATAAGAGCTAGTAATAGGGAGCTATAGAAATAGATAGATTAATAGAATAATAATAAGAACTATTCTAAAAGCTAAGTAATTTCTATAGCTATCTCTATAGACTTACTTAGGTACTTATAGACTAAAGTAATTTAATTTAACTACTATATAATCGATCCTATCTTTAAGATAGGTATTATAATAGAAGATTAGGATTCTATATATTACTTCTACTACTAAGATAAATTACTATCCTAGACTTTATTATAACCTACTAGTAGATTACTATTACTCTTTATAGCCCTGCGAATATACTAATTAGAGGGATTATTAATAGTAGCTCTATTATCAACCTTAGTAGTAAAAGCTATATTAAGCGCCGAGGCTTATAGAGCGATATAGTTAAGATAAATATAGGGATCCGCGAAATTACTAATAGAGAGTAGAGGACCTAATTTAAAAGTATTATTATAAATGATATTAATATTAATAGTAATTAGATTTAAGATATTAGCCTTTTCGTTTTCCCTAAAAATACTTATAATAAGGACCTAGTACTAGGAGCTTCTTTTATCTTAAAGACTTAAATAACGCTAGATTATATATAGAAATAGATTATTAGAGTCCTTTAGTCTAGGAATATTAAGATTAATATCCTATTATTATTCTATATAAGAGATTTAACTACTTACTTCTTAGAAACTATTACTAAGATAGACTACTTTATTTCTTCTTAATATTAATATACCCTCTTATCTCCTATAGAGGAGGGGAAATAGAGGCTATTATTAATAGACCTAATATAGTAATAAGCTTAGACTTTATAAGAGATAATTAGTAAGTTAATAACGCTAAGGATAAGGAAGAGCAAGATATAATACTAGGGAGTATAAGGGTATACTAGGATATTAAAGCGATTTAATAAGCTTTTAAAAGCTTTTATAACCTACTAGATAAAGTTAAGTAATAATTAGACCTAGATAAGGGAGTTATTACTATTCTTAAAGAGTTTAGATTAATCTTTGTAAGAATAGGTATATAAGTAGCAAAAGGGGCGGTAAAACAGCCTGAATAATAGATATTAATAGGCTTAGTAATATGGTGATGAAAGCTGATAGATTTAAGCATAAGGGGGTATTCTTCCTGGAATTAATTGATATAGAAATCGTTGAATATCAAATGGTATTAATAATGATATTGTTGTTGTTATTTCTAAGTTACAAATCCTGCCCTCACGAAGTGAGGGGTAAGACATTCTGAAACGCAACTGCAAAGCAGTAGCTTATTAAGCAGAAATCGCGCTTGGATTACTATGTGGTCCGTGCGCATTTTCTGTATATTTATAGCTATAAAGCTAAGGGTTATAAATATATATATATATATATATATATATATAAGGGTATTGCTATCATTAGAATTTATATAGATTTTTAAAGTATCTATTCCATAAAGGAGATACTTTTATAGTTATTATTTTATGTTTTATAGTTATTAAAGTATTATTAAAAGGATATTATATAGGTATATAACCATATATACTATAGTTATTTATTAAGGTTTATATAAACCTTATAAAATTATTATAGAATTTTTAAGATATACCTTGGGTATTCTTACAATCTTTAATAAAGTCCTAGAGATTATAATCTATAATAAAGTTACCCCTAAGCTTAATAAGATCTATAAAGTAATTATAAGTATAAGGTATATAGTAGGATATAATAGCTATAGTATTAATTATTGATACTATATTTATAGACCTAAGAAAAGAATATTAAAGAAGAAAGTACCTAGGAGGAAGTATAAGTTAGTATATTAGAAAGGTATTAAAGTTATAATAGCTATAGATACTATTTTCTCCTATAATAATTATAAACCTATACTAATAATACCTATATTACTAATAGAAGATATTAATATAATATATAAGATAAAATATAAGAAAATTTAACCTATTAATAATACTATATTAGATAGCTTAACCCTAGATAGAGACCTAGAGTAGAAGTTAAAGGTATAAGTAAAAGCTAAGAAGAATATAATACTAGATCCTAGCGTCCTATTTATAAGCCTAATTATACTAAAGCTTTAATTTTCTCCTATAATAATTATAAACCTATACTAATAATACCTATATTACTAATAGAAGATATTAATATAATATATAAGATAAAATATAAGAAAATTTAACCTATTAATAATACTATATTAGATAGCTTAACCCTAGATAGAGACCTAGAGTAGAAGTTAAAGGTATAAGTAAAAGCTAAGAAGAATATAATACTAGATCCTAGCGTCCTATTTATAAGCCTAATTATACTAAAGCTTTTAATTATTAAGTAAGGAATAAGGCCTATAAGAGCTTAATAAGAAGCTATTCTAAAGATTATTAATTATCTATAGCTTAAAGAAAAGAAGCTCCTTTTAGCTATTGTTATTATAAGAGAGAAGGCTTTAGCCTAGGAATTTAAGTATTATAGCTTTATATACCCTTCTATTATACCTCTATAGACAATTTAAATAATATTATATAAAGCGTAGTAAGCAAAAGGAATCCTAATATTAAGAGGACTAGAGTAGGATATTATTATAATTCTAAAGGATAGACTAAAGAAGGGAATCCTTCAGTAAAGTTATATAGCTTATTATAATCTATTTTTCCTTATATATAAGAAAGATAGTAACATAAGGTTTATTAACTTAGTATCACGAATAGCAAATAGGCGAAGGTTAGCACGCTTCGATTACGCTATATTAAGTGGATTCTGCGTTAAAGAAGGGAAAAGTCTAACTATAGGCTAGCGTAGCCCCGGGAGGCTAAAGGGTCGCTTAGTAATCACGTGACCTATAAGTTACGTGACCTGAAACTCCTATAGGTCTAATCCTAGTGCTATGATATTACCCCCCCCTTTACTAGTATTACTATCTATAGCAATTAGCTATTATACTATAAATAATTCCCTAAATAGTATCCCCTTCTTTCTATTCCCCTATTTACGCTAGGGCGTTATTATTATCTATAGTAGCGGGGTCCTTATTTTAGGTAGTAGCTAGGAGCTAAGCTAGAAGGTGCTTTAGCAGTCCCGCAGCGGTTAGGCTAGTAGTATAGAAGTCCTATAGCGCTACTAGGGTATACTTAAAGCTCTTAGCGTTATACTAAGTAGGATCATAGTTATAACCCCTCTAGTTAGTTAATACCGAACGCGCTCACCGCAGTTATCCCGCTCAAGGGCATCCAACGCGTTTAACGCGTTAAACGTACCTAAACGCGTTAACCCTTATAAAAGGGCTTATTACCTTTAAGAAAAAAGCCTTCCAAATTTATAGAATTTTTACCTATAATTTTCACTTACTATATAGACTATATTAATTAGTAGCACGACTATAACAGTTAGCTATATCCCCTCGTAACTAAGGATATCCCTTATAATTAAGGAAGGTACTTAACTATATAGATAGCTAAACCTATTAAGTTTATACGAAGTAATATTATAATAGTTAATACTTATAGGTATTATATAGCGTTAAAAGCCTCTAAACTCCCCCTTTCCCTTAACTAGGAAATATTAATAAGAGACGTTAACCCTTTACTATTTCCCTTAACTAAGAGATATCCCTAAGAGATATTAAACCTTAAAGATTTCCTTAACTAAGGAACATCCTAAAGAGATAATAAACCTCTAATAATAATACCCTATAAGCTACCTTCTAATTATAAGGTTAAAGAGGGTCTCGAGTCTAACTTTCTAGAACCTATTAACTATTTAACTATTATAAACTTCGTAATAACGCTTAAGTAATACCTAGATAAGTTCTATATACTACTTACTTAAACTAAGTATACCCTTCTTAAGTTAGTAATAAAAGCGAGTATTATAGCTATTACTCATAAGAACTTTAAATAACGTTTAGTAAACTACTATAGATATATTTAAAATTTAATACTATATAAAGAAGTATATAAGACTACTTAATGTATTTAAGGTAAGGTCCTATAGGTATAGATAACTAACTTATAACTATTTACTAATACTATTAAGTAGTAATATCGCCTTAATATCCCTTACTATAATTAATATATTAAGATAGAGACTAAATAGGGCTAGACTCTAGACCTAACGCTCCTCTTTAAAGAGAATAAAAAGGGGGGAGGCTATAAGACCTTAAGAGCTAAAGCTATAAATAAGCTAGATATCTTAAAACCTATATCTAAACTTAATATAATAATAATTCCTAAAGCTTTCTTAATACTCCTATTAACTCTGGAGAAATATTATAAGTTTAGATAAAGTTTTATAAATAGTTTATAACTCCTACCTCTTAAAACTATATTAAAGGATATAACTATAATATTAACGCTAGAGCTAAGCTTAAATACCTTCTATATATTATTTAAAGAAAGTAAAGATATATATAGTACTTTATTCCTAACCTAAGGAAAAGGAATAGGTAGCCCTCTTATACCTAAGCTAAGTAACTTATAGAGTTACCCTAGTACTTATTACTAGGGTAAGTAGTATAGTAAGATAGGCGCCTAGGAACTAGAAGTTAATATATTAAACCTTAATAAAGGTAAAGGATATAATTAGGATATTAAATATATAGAGGACGCTCCTCTACTATTACTATTACTTACGCTACCTAGAGATCCTAGTAATAGAGGTAATAATAATAACCCTAAGGGCTAAAATAGTAGAGGAGGTAGCCCTAGCTATAGTAGTAGTAATAGCTAAGGTAATAAACGCCCTCGACTACTAGCTAAGCTAAGAGATACTATTAAACCGTTATCTAACTCTAATAGGTTCTTAGTTAGCTATAACTTTCTTATATTCCTTCTCTCTATAGATAAAGAAGGGGTAGTATAGGTAATAGCTAGAATATTAGCTATAGAACCTAGGCGTAGTACTCCTCGACTTAAGACTAATATAATTAGGTTATTCGATCTACCTCTATATGATAATAAAGTTAAAGATATATATATTAATAGTAGTTTAAGGACTATTTACTAAAATATATATTGTTTTATTAATACTATTAATAGCTACGTTGAGTTAGATAATAGGAACCTAGCTATAGCGACCCTTAACTTATATTAAACCTTGCTAAGGTATACTTTAAACTAGTATTATACTAATCTAATACTTAACGAGAAGGTAGAACTTAAGGACCCTGACTATAAGTTAAACTATTAGAAAGAGTTACTACTTAAACGTTTTTATTTACTATATAAAATTACTAAAGTATATTTAGCTAAGGAGAGGTATACTCTATGCGATATATATAATTAATATAATATTTAATACTAGATAACTAAGGTTACTTAACTATATAAGGATACTAAAGAGAGCGAATCTAAGGTATTAATTATTACTTATAATAAGATAGATATAGAACTAGTTATTAGTATTCCTTAGCTAACTAGTAATATAAACTATAATAAGTTTATTATAAGCTTATAGAAGATAGTCCCTAGCTAGTATTAAATAGTTACTAAAAGATCCTAGCGATTATTAGTCTAACCCTCTATTAAGCTCGGAATTACGCCGCAGCCCCTTTGCAAAAAGACTATAACAAATTCACCTAGTTCGTAGGTATAATTTAGGAAATACTATATAGGTATTTAACCTATACCCTCTACTAGTTAAGGAAAATAATATAGGAACCCTATATATTCCTACTACTTATAAGTAAACCCTCTAAATATTACTATATAAAGTCAGATGCGCGCCGCACTAGGGCTAATTATATTAGAGCTAAACGGGCTACTAAGGCTCTTATAGCAACGCCCTCGCTAAACCTTCTAGCAAGGTGCTACGAAAGCTACTATACGAGATAACTCCTTAACCCAAAAGGTCGACCTTCTAGTAAGGTGCTAAAGGTGCTGCGAACGCTACTATACGAGAGGTAACTCCTTAGTGAGGCTATCTAGTAGATCACGTGACTGAAGGCTATGTATTATCAGGAGGCGCGGAGTTAGAAGGTCTGTTGCACTTAAGCAGGTAAAATCACTATGCAGTGGCCAGAGGCCGTCTAACCCTCTATTAAGGCGACCTATATAGGAACCTCTGCGATACGATTATTATTAAAAGAGACCTTAAAAGTAGGCTATACTATAACTACTCGTTACCTATATTATATAAACCTAAAAAAGACTATATCTAGCTTATTACTATTAAGACCTATAAAATAAGCTACTAATATAGCTATTAAACCCTTATTATCTGCTCGTAAGGAAATTCGGTTTAACTAATAACAAAGGCCTAAATACTAATATAAATAGCCTAGTTAACGCGTTTAGCGTTTTTAACTACCTAGTTACCCTTTAGCCTATATAACTAAGAGTACTAGTCGCGAGTAAGTAAAAGAGGAAGTATATACTTCGTTAGATAAGGGCGACTTTAACTATATCTAGTATATTAAGGCTAGCGAGGATTTAGACTTATATAAAGAAGACTTAGTTATTAGTACTAATAATAAAGATAACTAAGAGTAATAAGAAGATAATCCCGAGTATATTAACTTAGTTACTTAACCTGCTTATTACTATAAATACCCTCTAGGTTATATCCCTAGATATAAGGATAAGTACTTTATTTTTAATATTAACTCCTTTTAAAATTCGCTCCTTAAGGATCCTAGAATCTACTTATATAAAACCTACCTTTATAACGCTAAGCTATACGCTAACTTCGAGGGTATTTTCTTATATTAGACCCTTCTATCTCCTTAGCTAAATATAACGCTTATTATTCCCGTTAAGCTATAGTAATATATAGTTATATATTTATACTACTATATATACGCTAAGATTATTATCTAGGGCTATTGCGACGGACTATTAATTATAGTTTATATTAATACTAGCGCAGACTACTTAGTTATAAGCAAAGCCTACCTAGGATAGTTCTATACCCTCTTAAGAGAACTTAAGGTATTTAAGCTCTAAGGTATAGGAAGCCTTAAGACTATTGCCTAGGTAAGCTTTATAATTCTTATGCGAGGATAATAATAAAATAGCTATATAATAACTACTAAGCTCTAAATAGGTATATAGCTTATCCTATATTTAGATACTAGTCTACTTATAGGGTAAGACTTTAATATACCTAATAGGCTCGACGTTCTAAACTTAGAATCGTACGTCTAAATTATATCCTATGATAATATTTAAATCCCCTCTTAGATCTATTTAAAAGTCCTTTTAAAAGTTTCTAATATATATATTATAAGAAATATAACTATTATACTATATAATCGCTCTACTATTTAAATTAAGACGCCATTAGTAAAATAGAGTCCCTTCTATTTAGCCTAAAGCATAAAGGGTATATATATATATATATAAGTAATTCACTACTTATTCCTATTATTAATAACGCTCCTTACCTATTAAAGATTAAAAGAGGTACTAAGCTTAGAACTCTAGCGCCCTTTAAGTCTAATAGATACCTTAAACTAAAGACTCGCGATTAACTATAAATAGCTTTTTTAATATCGTTATATAAGGACCTAATATATTACGCTATTTTTAGCCTTTCTAATTATAAGCTTATAATACTTACTTAGCTACTAGAACTATTAGTTAATAAATAAGTAGAAATCTCTAACCTAACTAGTAAGGAAGTTAACTATAGCGTAACTAATAATAATATAACGCTAAATAGTAGAGATATCTATAAGGGGAATATTAACCTAAATAGTAAGATAGGTATAACTAAGCTTAAAAGCTTACTAATAGTTATTACTAAGGAAGGTATATATATTTATAACTAAGACGCTAAAGCTATATAACGCCTTAAAGAGGTTATCTTATATTACCCTACTATCTAGAAGAACTAAGGACTAATTAACCTTCTAGAAGATTAATACCTTAAGGTCGAACTTATTAAAAGATAGTAGAATATAAATATTAGCTAATAACCTTATCCTATTAGTAAAGAAGATAAGAACCTTATTAATAAAACTTTAGACGAGCTCTATGCTTAAAACTATATAGAATAGGGTAACTCTAGACCTATACTATTCAGAGCCCCTATATTTACTATATAGCGAATTATAGATAGTAAGCGTAAAAGTCGTATAGTTATAGACCTATATACTCTTAATAAAGCTACTATCCCTAATATATACCCTATATTACTATAATAAGATATTATTAAACGCCTTTATAATAAGCTATAGATTACTATAGTTAACGCTTAATCCTTCTTCTATTAGTTTCTTATTAAGAAGGAATATTAAGATCGATTTACTATAGTTAGCTACTAGGGATAAGAACGCTCGAAGGTAGTACTTATAGGATTTTATAATTCGCCTGCTTATACTTAACGTATTATAGATAGACTCCTACGACTATATAAGGAATATATCTATACGTTTATTAATAATATTATTATTACCTCGAAGGACCTTAATACTTACCTTAAGTACCTCGATATAATTCTTAAACTCTTTATAGATATTAGATTCTCGCTTTTAGCAAAGAAGTTATTTATTAGATATCTTTTTATTAAGCTACTTAGCTTTACTATTAACACCTTTAGACTATTAAATACTTAAGACTATATTAATACTATTAAGAAAATTAAGTACCCCTATAACCTCTACTAGCTTAAATATTAGATAGGTATAACTAGTTTCTTATAATATATAATACTACGCTATAGTTATTATATTTAACTACTCTAATAGTATAAAACTATATTACTCGCTTAAGCCTAAGCTTAAGGGAAGGATAAAAGCGCTATAAGAAAGCTCTTCTATTAAAAGATAAGTTTTAAACCTATATTAGAAGAAGTAGCTAGCTTTAATAATATTAAAGATACCTTAATAGTAGATAACGCCTTATTCTATTATAACCCTAATAAATAGTTATTTATATAGCTTAACTTATTAAAGGAATATAGATACTCCGCGCTAATCTTCTAGCTAGCTAACTATATTAAATAAAAACCTTATAACCTAATTAAGTATACTAATATACGCTTAATTACTTATATTAATAAAGCTCTTAACTAAGCTAAATAGAAGTATTAGCCTACTAAACTCGAGGTAGCTTACCTAATATAAGTAGTAAAGAAGTATTAGCTAATGCTATATTTATCTAGATAAGACCCTATAATAATACTTACTAACTATTTAGTAATATATAATATTATTAAATAAACGTTGCTATAGTTAGAGGATAAGACGAGGTCTAACTTATAACTTATATTATTATTAGAATATCTTAGCTAGTTCTCCCTAGTATATTATTATATCCCTAGAACGTTAAATATTATAGTAGATATATTATTATACCTACTTATAATAGAAATCCCTATTAAAGATATAGGCGAACTTAATAAGATATAGGATAATATACTACGAAGTATTAACTTTATAATAGAAGTATCTCTTAATAATAACTTTAAGGCTAAGCTTATCTAATTATATACTAACTCTAAGTCCTAGAGTAGAGTATATAAGATATTCTATAAAAAGGTAGATAATATAAACCTTAACTTTATTATATATAATAGTCTTCTTTACTATATTAACCCCTATACTAATAAACAAAGGCTCTATATCCTAAAAAAGTTAGTAACGCCTCTTATAAAAGAAGCTTATAATAACTACTATTACTTTAGTAAGGAATAGATATAGAGAGCTATTAATAAATACTTTTATATACTATATCTTAAACGATAAGTTAATAATTACATAGCTAACTACCTATAATGCGGAATAATAAATATAGAACGTTAACTACTACTTAGCACGATATAGCTAATATTAATACTAGCTATTCCCTTCTATATAATTACTATAGACTTTATCGTTAGACTTCCTAAAATACCTTTATAGTATTTAGGCTATAAAGTAGAGAACTTCCTACTTCTTAATATAGTACTTACTATAACTAATAAGTTCTCTAAAGCAACTCTTCTTATTCTAGGTTACTTAATATATACTACTAAGATCTAGGGATACCTCTTTCTTTATAACCTCTAGCGTAGTAACTAGGGAATACTAAAAGCTATTATATCTAATCATAACTAAAAGTTCCCTTTAAAGTTTTAAACTACACTATAGGACGAATTATATACTAAATTAAGATTCTTAATAGCATATTATTTGCAAACTAATAGTATTTTAGAATATAAAAATTAAACTATTAAACTAGCTATTCGTTACTTTCTTAACCTTATTAATAATAACTAGGTAATATTACTACTAAGCCTTTAATATAACCTTAATAACGCCTACTCGTAAGTTATTAGTTATTTACTAAACTAAATCCTATATAGTAAAAATACTAATAACGCGTTAAATATCTTAGGTAATACTAACCCTAAAATAAACTATAAAATCTTCTAGGAGGAAGTAAAAGTTTTAATTATAGTAGCCTAGCTATATATAAAGGAATAGTATAATAAAAAATATTATTTTATTACCTTTAAGCTAGGCGACTAGGTATACCTTAAGATAGGATTAGGATATTATCTACTAGGATAACTAAACCTAAAGTATATCTATTAGTATATTCTATTTAAGGTCCTTAAACGTATTAGTAAGTTAGTATACTGCCTCGATATTCTACCTAATATAAATATTTACCTAGTTATATCTATTATCTAACTTATACTAATACTAGCCCCTAGTAGTAACCTATTTAACTATTAAGATAACTACTAAGGCCTAGTTAATATTAAGGAAGATAATAATATTTATTAGCTTAAAGTATATAAGTATTTTAAGATTAAAAGTATTCTTAAGAAGTAAACCCTCGTGCGAGGAAAGGTATAATATCTAGTTAAATAGAAAGGTTATTTATTAATATATACTATTTAGATAGATAAAGACGCTATAAACGTAGATAAACTTATTACTATATTTAAAAGTAAGGAATAAGAGATAGAATAGCTCTATAGATAAGCATAAGCTTAAAGACCTATTTAATAGGGTATTAAACTAGTATTAAAGCCTAGTAAAAGACTATTAAGGCGCTTAATAGGAAGGCCTCGTAAGAACCTAGGGGAATAATATAATATATATTATAAATAAGGAACGCGCTACTTAAAGCGCCTTAAATAAATAAGTAAACTATAAAGAGTATTATAACTAAGGCCTTATTATAAAATAAAAATATTTAGCGCGCTTAGCACATTTAAGAACTTCACTCTAATAATAGTAATATTTATATCTATCCTATTAGTAAAGATAACTACGCCTATTATACCTTCCCTCTCGAACTCCTTCTACCCTTAGTACTATAAGAACCTTTATAAATATAACTACCCTCCTTACTAGAAGGTAAATCCCTACTCTTATTTAACTAATAAGAAATATTAGCGCTTAAGTATATATATATATAATAAATTTATATTACTAGGTAACCCTACTAGTTATTACTACTGCCTTCGCCCTCTTAGTATTAAGCGTATTTTTCCTCTATATATATATTTCACTAAAGAGCGTTAACGCCTTTAACCCCGTTACTATATTATTATTATACTTATATTTCTCCCTTTATTACTATTATCCTTATCTAGATATCGAGGAATCTTACTAACGCTCTATATTATTACACGCTTAGCGCTACTAGAGTAACTTATATTATATATACCTAGGTATTACTTTATTATAAATAGATAACGCTTTAAATGCGAAGACGCTAAGTATATTACTCTTAACTATATTCGCTACTACTTACTTAATATTAAGATCCCTTATAATAAGCCTAGATATTATATTTATAACTAAGAAATCTTTAAGCGCGCCCTTAACTAAGAGACCTAATATTATAGAACTAGTTATATTATTTCTAATACCCTATTTATTATCTACCCGGGTACTAATACTTACTTAGTTACTTAACTACTATCTATAAACTAAATTAAGTTCTACTACTAATTCCCTAATACTATCTTAAATATTAAGTAGCTATCCCTCTATAATACTATATAGAACTCCCTTGAATATAACCTATATTATATTACTAATATTACTAGTACGCCTATTTCTATTAATTCTAGAGAGGCCTTAAGTAGAGATAATAAACCTATTACTACTAAATATAATTAAGCTAATAAAACTATTAGCGCTAATTAGCCTAAACTATCC
>JAVHLU010002518.1:0-17601 GCA_036785755.1 Colletotrichum ledebouriae
CTTAGTTACTTAATATATATTTATAATTACTATAGAGTTCTATAACTTAACTATTAATAGTAGTATAGCTCTATAAGATACCCTATTAAGCTAAGAAGACTTTAAGAAAGTACCTTTCTTCCCTTTACGCCTTCCTACTCCTTTATTTATAGATAATAATATAGTAGACTTTAGAAATAATAATAATATTATACTATCTCTTATAGTAGATATTCCTTAACCTATTTATAGATTATAGGTATTATCTAGGTCTAATCTATCTAAAATACTAGATAATAAGCTTAAATACCTTAGACGTTAGCTTTAGTTATAGGTCTTATAGATACTAAGTTGTAGTATAACTATTAAGTAACGCCTAAGATCTATACTTATAGATATATTATTATATCCTAAGAGACCTAGTCCTTTAAATAAGTATAATTATAGCTATATAGACTATATCTAGTAGAGGGCTAACTAGTAGGATTAGATTAAGTAGAATACGCCTAAGGGAGCGTATTATTATAACTTCTTATACTTAGTATAATAGGGCGGGTAGTTTTAGCTATACTAAGGATAAGAGTAGGATAAGGAGTATAATAAGGAGGAAGAGGTAGTAAGGCTATTATTAAGATAGAACCTATAGTAAAAAGTAGTTAAACCTAAGGGACCTTCTTAATAATAAGATCGTTTGCTTATAAGATATTATTAATAAATTAGATATATAAGTAGAGTTTATTTACTATTTCTATAAAGTAGTTTTATTTATTTTTTTAAGACTATCTTTTATAATATTATAAAGAGTCTTAAGGGGATAATTAGAATAGGATAGAATAGACTTAGCTATATAACTTTTAGAAAACTCCCTTAGTATATAGACCTATTATAAGAAGATTATAAAGTAGAGCGTAGAAGAGAGGAGTATAGTAGATAGAAGGAGAGTATTATTATTATTACTATTAGTACCTTAATAACCCTATACCTCGTTTCTTAGTATTTTCTTAGTAAATCCGCGCCTAATTTAGAGGATCTCTTTTAATTAGAACTATGAATTATTCTATATATCTTTTAAGCCTACTCTTAATATTCTTACCCGTTTATAGGTAGAGCTATATTGTTTATTATCTTTCTAGTTCCCTTCGGTTCTAGCCCTTTCTAGTAGTAGAATCTATTATCTCTTATTAGCTTAAGTAAGGTAGCTACTATTATATTAACTCTAAATAAAAAAACCTAGCTACCCTCCTACTTTCTTAACTCTTCCCTATATATAATGTAATAACTATATATATACCTAACTTTAGTTCTAATAATAACCTTATTATGCGCGCGCGTATATATCGCGCGACGATCTTCAAACTATTATAATATACTAATATATTTATAAATACCTTCTAAAAAGAAGACTAGTTAGGCTATAGCCCTTAAGAAGGCGCGCGCTACTAAAGGTAAGAATAAAGCTAGGGGTAGAGGGGCGCGCCCTCCTCCCCTAGAGAGTAATAGTAAAGTTATATATATATTATTCCTTCTTATTATTAATATATAATATACTAATATATTATATAATAAGTAGAAAGAAGTAGAAGTAACTTATAGGGAGTAGCTCTAAAGGTAAGGGTTTATAGCTTAAGAGGCCCTAGGGTTACCCTCCTAAGTAGTTTAAGAGAATAGCTCCTAGTAAGTTATAATCCCTTTATTACTATAACTATATATTAGAATATTACTAACCTTATTATAATCCCTAAGGAGATAGATAAGGAGGAGGGTATTAGTAAGGGTAGTTTAGAGCCCCCTCCTAGCCCTCCTCCCTCTAGTAGAGGTATAGAGGCGGAGTAAGTACCCCTATTTAGCGAGCGCTACTTTTAGTATATTATAAGTAAGCTTTTAGGCTTATTAAATAGAAGGTACTCGCTTAGTATAGTAAGTAAGTATAACTACTATTATAAGAGTAAGGTAC
The DNA here is from genome assembly GCA_036785755.1 of Colletotrichum ledebouriae. Classification (NCBI taxonomy): domain Eukaryota; kingdom Fungi; phylum Ascomycota; class Sordariomycetes; order Glomerellales; family Glomerellaceae; genus Colletotrichum; species Colletotrichum ledebouriae. The sequence goes on from JAVHLU010002518.1 coordinate 1,934, forward strand.
CTTATTAATAGATAAGTGTTATAGGCTACGCCCGGGTTAAGCCTACCTAGGCTTCTGCCTAGGTTTACCGCCTTAAGGAGCTACCTAGGGCTTACCCGGGGCCTACCTAGTTATTCCCTATAAACTAGCGAAATCTCGACTAGAGAGGAAAACTTCCCTTTTTTCCTCTTTAGCTTAAATAAATAGTATTATAGCAACCTTATATTAAATAAACTTAGGTCTAACCCCTTATATATTTAAGCTTATTACTATAATAATAATAATAAGTTAAGCGCTACTCCCTACTAATTAATAAGATAGTTAATAATAATATAGCTAAAACTTAAGATAAGCTATTATAAGCTAATTTAGTAGTAGTAATAGAGTCCGTCTAGTAATAGTTATAGGAGGTTAAGTAGCGGAATAGCTAACGCGTAGCTATGTAGACCCCTATAAGTATTACTAGTAAGGTACTAGTAATACCTAGTATAATACGCTAGAAGCTACTACCCCTACCCCCGAGGTTTTTAGATAAGTAGAAGGAATATACTACCTAGGTATAGTAAATAAGGTATAAGATTACTATAAATAGGGCGTTCTATACTATAGATATAGAGGTATAGTACCTTATTAACTCCTACTTAAATACTATAGCCTAGTAAGTAGTCTCTACTTTCTATAGAGCTAGGGGGGGTAAGGGGAAATATAACCCCGAGGACTTTATAGCCTACCTAGATTAGATATATAAGGACCTAAATATCTAATTATAAGCTATAGCCTAATTATAAACCCTCTAATAGAAAGAGAATAAATCCCTAGCGACCTTCCTACTAAGATTTAAATAAATACTAGCTAATATAAGTAGTATAAACTAGCCTAGCTAAGTCTAGACCCTACTTCTAGAGGCCTCTCTTACCCCTAGGCTAAGGGACTAGCTAATTACTATTAACTTATTAGCTAATTATAATAGCTAGCTCTTAAAGGTTTAGAGTATTATATAGAAAGTAGAGCGCTAAAAGGTTGCTAGTAACTACCTAGTAACTTACTAAAGACCTATTACTAAGAATACTAAGGGGGATACTTATATAACTAGAGTAATATATATCTTATAAGTTAAGGAAATAAGACACTATAACTACTAAAACTATAGATCCTCCTTAGGTACCTCCCTAGTATAATACTAGTAACCTTAGAAGGGTATAAGAGACCCCTATACCTATTATACTTATAGACCTAGAGGTTATATTACTTAGCGCTACCCTAGTAAGGAGGACTAGCTACTTAAGGTTATAAAAGTAAAGACCTTAAAAAAAGAAATAATATATTATAAAGTTATAAATAACTACTAGGTAGTAACTAACTCCTTAGAGGAAAATAAGGAGTTAAAAAAAGACTAACTCTAGAGCGAAATTAGGCTCTAGAGCTTACTAAAGAGGAGATATTACTTTAAGAAGAATATAAATAGGAATAACTAGCTAATAATAAGCTTATTATTATTTAAGTTAGAGTTAATAGAGGATATCTAGCTTATACTCTAGTAAATACTAGGAGTAATACCTATATAATAATTAACCTATCCCTAGCCTAATACCTCTACTTTCTATATATTAAGAAGAGATACTAACTTATAAGAAGGTATATATTTAGTAGATTATTACTAGGTAATATACTAAGTATAGTAATATTTAATATAGAAATAAGTAGCTATACCTAGTATATTTTTATATATATAGTTAATAGCCTAGACCCTAATATCCTCTTAGGGCGCCCTTAGATAGATTAGAGCTAGGTTATTTATAACACTATAGCCTATTAAGTATACTATAGGAGGGGATAGGTTAGGCTATACCTAAAGGATTAAGAAGAAACTCCCCTTATAAAGGAAATAAGGGTTATAAAGTTCCTTAATATACCCTTATTCTCTATAATTTACTAATACCTAGCGGGATAATAGAGTAAGTACTAGGAGGGGATTAAAGAGGTACTAGTACGAGCTATTAGCTTATCTAATATTAAAAAAGCCTTAAACCTAAGACTAAAAGAGGATTAATAATACTATCTACTAGACTAGGTCTTAAGGGAGTTTCCTAACTTATTTAACTCTAATAAGGCTTATCTATTACCCCCTAAGTAACTAGGAGTAAACTATTAAATTAACCTTATACTAGGACTAGATAGGAGGGAGCTACTACTCCCCTAGGGCCCCCTCTATAGTATATTAAGAGAAGAGCTACTAGTATTAAAAAAGACCTTATAAAACCTCCTAGATAAGGGGTTTATTAGGGCTAGTAGCTTACCTACTAGGGTACTAGTACTCTTTATAAGGAAGCCTAGTAAGGGGATTTACTTCTATATTAATTATAGGGCTCTTAATATAATTATAAAGAAAGACTACTACCCTCTCTTATTAATCTCTAAGACGCTACGCTAAGTAAGTATAGCTAAGTAATATACTAAGCTAGATATAGTAATAGCCTTTTATAAGCTAAGGGTAATAGAGGAGTACTAGGAGAGAACTATATTTTATACTTAGTATAGGTTATTTAAGTAGGTAGTTTACCTATTTAGCTTAACTATTACCCCTGCTAGCTTCTAGTAATATATTAATAATACCCTATAGGATTCTTTTAATAACTTTATAACTACTTATATAGATAATATATTAATTTACTTAGATAGAACGAGGGAAGATTATAAGAAGAAGGTCTAGGAGGTCCTCTAGAAGCTAGCTAATATAAGCCTAAACCTTAACCCCGCGAAGTATAAGATCTTAGTTAAGAGGGTTAAGTATATAGGGTTTATTATAATAATAGGAGAGGGTTTCTCCTACGACCCTAAGAAACTCTAGGTAATTACTAAGTAATTACCCCCTACCTCCCTAAAGGGGGTCTAGAGCTTCCTAGGGTTTATAAACTATTATAGTATATTTATACTAGAATATAGGGATATTATTAGACTACTTATATTACTTACTAGGAAGAACGTAACGTTCTAATAAGGAGATAATTAAGAATAAGCCTTCTTATATCTTAAGTAGCTTTTTAATACCTAGCTAGTACTCTACTAGTTTAGTCTAGAGAATAAGATTATTATTAAAACTAACTATTTAGGATTTATATTAAGAGGGGTATTCTTATAAGTTAACCTCCTAGAGGGTACCTAGCGCCTTATAGCGTTCTACTCCTAGAAGCTCTTGCTTATAGAATATAACTACCTTATTTATAATAAAGAGCTCTTAGTAGTCTTTTCTTATTTATATATATAGAGGGCGGAGCTACGTAGTATAACTACCTTTAAGATACTAACTAACTACTAAGAGCTTAAATACTTTATAAAGAAGTAGCGCCTTATAGAGTATTAGAGCTAGTAAGTAGAGGAGCTATCCTAGTATAATTTTACTATTAAATACTACCCTAATAGGGAAGTAATAGCCCCTAATACTCTCTCTTAGAGGGAATAGGATATACTATAAGGGTAAGATAACGAGTAGAAGCAGGAGAGGGTCTTATAGCTAATACTAGACTACGCCTACCCCTATAGGGACCTTATAGTTAGCCCCCTAGTAAGGAGAAGTTAGAAGGGTTATACTAATATCCTAGATATTATAGTCTTTAATAATAACCCTAAACTATAAGTATTATAGCTAGAAACTATAAGGAAGGATATAATATATAAGGCTATATATTATATAGTTACTTATTAGGTTTAGAGCTTCCTATTAGATATAAAAGCTAAGGTTTAAATTAGTAAGTATAATATTAATAGTTAGAGGAGGCTAACGTTTAGGGGAAGGCTATAGGTACCTAGTAGGGAGGATAATAATAACTTACTAAGGGAGCTCTATATAAAGATTATTTAATAGAGCTACGACTTAAGTATAACTACCTACCTAGGCTATAATAATACGCTAGAAATAGTAAGCTAATAGTTTTATTAGCTAGGATAATTATAAATAGTATAGAGATTTATAAGGAACTATAATATCTATAAAGGGATATATATCTAGAGGTAAGCTAAGAGGGGCTTCCTTAAGCCCCTACTAGTACTTACCTAGTTATACTTAGACCTCTTAATAGACTTTATTATAAACTTACTACTTATAAAGGATAATACTAGCTAGTACTTATAAGTTATAGTAGATAAGCTAGGTAAGTTAGTAATACTAGAGGAGATAGGTATTATAGAAATAGAAGCTTATACCTACTAGTTCCTTACCTCCTACTTCTAGTTCTATAGGTTCCTATATAGTATTATTAGTAATTAAGGGTTTAACTAGGTAAGCTACTTCTAGGCTAAATTCTACTACCTTACTAATATAAAGAAGCTATTAAATACTACTTACTACCTATAGACTAATAGTAATACTAAGAGATAGAACTAGGAGATATAAGCTATCCTATATATATTTATAACCTAAGTATAGGATAACTAGGGGTAGCTCCTACCTACTACCTAGCTAGCGCTCTATAATAAGGTTAGTAATATAACTAGGCTCTTACTATTCTTCTTAGAATATAGGTACTATATTAACCCTATACTTATAGTAGATAATATAATAAAGGAAGTCCCCTCTAGGGATATAATAGCTACCCTCCTAGTAATAAGACTATATGAGGTAGTAGACTTTATCTAAGTAAGTATTATAGCTACTTAGTAATATAGCAAGGAGAATATAAATTAGTATAAGATACCTATAGAGGAGTACTAGGTAAGTAATAAGGTCTAGCTTTTAATAACTAACTATAAGAGCCCTTAGCTTAATAAGAAGCTATTATAGTTATACTATAAATATACTATAGTTAGAGTCCCGAGCCTATACGTCGTTAAGTTAGATATACCTAGTAATATCTACCTAAGCTTTTATATAGACCTCCTCTAGAGGGTACTAGAGGACCCCTTACCTATATAAATAAGGATAGACCCCTAGCTACTACTAATTATAACTAATAATAGCGGATTTAAATAGTATATAGAGGAGATATATATAGCGCGATAGAAAGTAGTTAGGCGAGGGCGGAGATACGAGGTCCTAGTTAAGTAAGAGAGGTATATAAAGCTTACCTAGGAGCCTATAGAGGCTATTATAGAGACCGCTATAGTAGATAGGTATAAAGCCCTATATAGACTAGTTATAAATAATAATAATAACCTAGCCTACGCCTAGGGGGGAGCTAGCTAAGAGGGGGGATAGTATTATAAGCTACGCCTAGGCTAAGCCTACCTAGGCTTCTACCTAGGTTTATTACTTTAAGGAGCTACCTAGGGCTTATCTAGGGCTTACCTAGTTATTCCCTATAGACTAGCGAAATCTCTACTAGAGAGAAAAACTTCCCCTTTTTCCTCTTTAGCTTAAATAAATAGTATTATAGCGACCTTATATTAAATAAACTCGGGTCTAACCCCTTGTAATAAGTACCCCTATTACTATTATAACCTGCTAATATACTAAAGCTAAGACTTTAAAGGACCTCGTAGTTAGAAAGGTAAGGTTCTATATATACTTCGTTTCTATAACTATCTTCTAATATAACTTATAAACCCTCGCTTATTAGAGAGCTATGCTCTATAAGGCTATTACTACTTAGAAGGAGGAGATCGTAGTAGTAAAGAAGGGTAGTAATAATAAGGGTTTAGGTAGGGCTTCTATACTAATAGGTAGTTCTAATATATATAGCGTTATCGCTCTATCTCCCGCCCTAGTTCTATTTAGAACCCTAGTAGTTAGTATAGGTATACCTATACCTTATCTACTTATTAGTAATATAGCTACTATAGTATGCTACGTAGTTAATAGTCTTATTAGTATATATCTACTAGAGGTATTACTACCCGTATATGATATCCTAATAGATTAGTATAAGCAAATCCTCTGAGGTTAGGTAGTAGAAAATTAGCGTTTTAGGGTAGCCCTTTAGAGTAGATTATATTCTTTTTACTCTTATAGGAGCGACTTTAGGCTCCCTAGCTAGTAAGCTATAAATTAATTAGAAATTAGGCGCTACTAGCCCTCTTATACTTATTTAGAGTATCCCTTATTTATTATAATTATTCTTTATATATCTTTTAGATTAAGGAGCGAATAGAACTATTTAAATTTCTTATAGTTAAGAACCTCTATAAGACTATTAGCTAGCATATTATTTATTAGTATATATACTACGCTAAATAATCCTCTAGCGTATTCTTATTATAGCTATATATTATAAATATTAATATACTATAGCTTAGTTAAGATCCGTTCCTTTTTGCCTACTATAAGACGAATTATCTATTAGTTATTATAGTAAATCTTCTAGATATTACTAAGTTTAAGAGTAATATCCCTAAATAGCCTCTAAAGAGCGATAGTCTCCTTAGCTATATATTTAAGGCTTAGAAGCTCTGCTTTTATTATTAACGTTATAACTATAGCCTATTAAGTAGCCTTCTATTAAATCGGTCCTCTAAAGAGCGAGATTATATACCCTTAAGACGACTTCTACGTCTCCTTATTATTTATAAATAAAGCGTTACTTATAATTAATAATACTTACCTACCCCCTAAGTTACTAAAGCGTATTATAAGGTAATAAGTATAATATAAGTAATATATAATCTAGTTAGTAGTAGCGTAGTAATAAGGAGCGGGGTTTATTAGGAATCTCAAGAGTAGGGAATATATAAAAGCGACGTTAGGTTAGACTATAATAGTAATATAGAGTATAGAGCTAATCTTCTCTTAGAAACTCTTTACCTCTAATAGTATTACTACTATTTTACTCTTTAGGAGTAGTAGGTTTAGAAGGGGGGTTACTAGCGCTCTTAAGTTAAGTAAATTAAACTTCTTTATAACCTACTTAATAGATTAGTTATAAGAAAGGTATATTTTTTATAAAGCTTAGTTATAGATAACCCTAATTCTAAGATAGTACTTAACTAGGCCTTATTCCTTTAACTTATATACTTCCTTTAGGCTAGTAATTACCCTTTATACTACTTCTTTATAGTTCCTATAAAATAGGATAAGGAAGTTATTTATATAGAAGATAATAAGGACCCTCTTCTTAGTTAATTAGAAGAGATATAGGTCTTTATTTATAAGTATAAGGCCTAGATACTAAAGGGTTAAGGAGAACTCCTTATACTAGAGTAGTAGCGTATCCCTTAGCCTATAGAGCGCGTAGTATAGTTTAATATACTTTCTAGGCTACTTAAAGCTATCTAGTAACTTATAAATAATTAGGTCTTTATTTAGGTCTTAAGAGGTATTTAGGAATACGTTAATAATATCGAATTATTTAATTTTGAGGTCGAATTATATAGTAATTACTATTGCTACCCTAAAGGTATAAGTAGTAAGGGTTATTATATAAGTCTATTCGAGGGGCGACTTCTCTTACTAATTACCTTAAATATAGATCCTTATTTTATACTAGTCGAGGATATTATTCTTATTAAATTTATAGGTAAATACCTATTTTAAAGGGATTAGTCTCTTTATTATTATATCTCGATTAATAACGCGCTACGTATCTATTTATTATAATTTACCTATCTTAACCTTAGCTACTTCTTTAAAGCGAGTTTAGAGCGCCTATAAGAGGTTTAAAAGTTCCTTCTATAAGCGAGGTAGCTTAGTAAGTTTATTAGTAGTAAGACGTTTGCGGATTATTATAGTTATATAAGTAGGTTTCGCGCTATAAATAGTAGTATAAACGTAGCTATAGAGTATATAGTACCCTATATTAGCTTCTAAAAAGGCCTCCTACTAATTAGGTATAAAAGTCTTAAAGAAGCTAGATACTTACTCCTGCTCTATATAGTATTAGAGTAAAAACTAGTAACTAGAGCGGGATTTGCTTTCTACTATTCCTAGTTATAAGTTACTAGGCGGTAGATTATATAGTTATTAGTTTTAATAAGTTTAGCTATAGCCCTCCTAGTTATATTCCTAGTTAGACCTCTATTTAATATTAGCTCTCTCCTCTCTATCCTAATATAGCTATATTAATAGATTTAAGGGCCTCCTATCTAAAGGTTCGGTCTTATTACTCTTACCTACTTTAGAAATATATTATAAAGTAAGTAGTAATTTAATTATAATATAGTTCTTAATCTATTCCCTTTTAGAATTAACTTCCCTAATAGCTTTATATATATAGTTTATTTCTAGTATATATATTATACTTATTACTCTATTTATTAGGGCTAGGCTTTTATCTAGCTCTAGCGTAGGATTAGGGGATAATAGCTACCCCCCCTTCTAACTTACCTATCCCTTTAGACGTTTTAGGATTCTTCTATTTAGAGACTTGTTATAAGAATAAGGGTTAGTATAGGTAACTATTTAGTTATAAGTATTAATATAGCTTTATCCTTATCTATAACGCCTAGGATCTAAAGTTTAAAGTTAACTTATAATATAAGCTTTTTAATCTCTTTTACTATCTTGCGGATAATATCTTCTAGGATAGCTTCTTTTACCTCGTCCTTTATATAGAAAGTTTATTTATTAAATATTATATTCTATATAATAATAACTATTTATAATATAAGGATCTAGACCTTATATAAGTTATAGGTATTTAGAACGTATCCTACTAAGTATCTAATATATCCCTGCGGTAGTACCTTAAAGTCTCTCTTATTAATTCCTCTCTCTCGTTCCCTCTTAAGGGGGTATATATAGTAGCTATAGGTATATATATATCCCTAGTAAGGGCAAAGGTTATAGGTTAGGGCTACTCTATTATTAGGTTATTACTAGCGAAAGTACTAGTAGAACTATTCCTCTTTAATCTATAGTAGTAAATACTAGTTATAGCGTTTAAATAAGCTTATATTATAAAGCGTTATTACTACTAGTACTATCTTAGCCTATAGTTTTATAGGTAAGCTAGCTATAGCGAGTATCTTAATCGTTCGAGTTATAACTTCCTAACTAGCCCGTTCCCCTCTACTATTTAGTTACTTTATATATAGAGGGGTTATTTTAACCTCTATTCCTTCTATATAGGTCTAATCCTTATATCCTATATAGCTTATAAGTAAAATTACTAACTTCTTAATATCTTATCTAATCTTATAAATAGAAAGTCCTTTCTATTAAGATACCTATTACTTAAAGGTATATAGAGCGAGTATAATACTACTATAGGTCTTATTAATATATAGAAATATAAAGATCTAACTAGTATATTTATTCTTAATAATAAGGAGCTATTAGTTCTAGTTAAAGCCTTTAGGGTAGTTAAAGAGATCCTATATAATTCTATAGCAAGGGCGTATTACTTTATCTTCTAACGTTTATCTTAAAATTACCTATTTAATATATATAACTGCGTAGTATTAGTATTATAAGCGTATCGGGCCCTTAATCCTTACCCCCTAAGCAGCGTATAATAGCTACTTAAGAGCCTTAGGGCTAAAGTAGCTGCTTTAGAGGTACTAAAGTATTATATTATCGCTCTAGTCTAGTAGTAGTATAAAAGAGGTATACTTATATATTATAAGTATGTAGTTTATATTATTAATAATAGTATTAATACTTTAGGGAATCTGCTTAGGAATAGAGTATAAGGAACGAGGCTTATATTTAAGGAAGGTAAGGTTTGCCTTCCTAATAAGTTTCTTAATTATAATACTATTCTTATAGGTTTTAAAGTAAAGTATATAGTTATACCCTAAATACTAGATACCTTTTTTTTAAAGTAGCGCTTTAGAGATAATATTAATATAAAAGTTTTCTATATATCCTATATTATAGAATATAAAGTCCTCTATATTCATACCTTTTAAGCTATTAAGAGCGTTCTTAATAATCTATATACCTTTTATAATAATTAGGTATAAAGCTATTCTAGAATTAACCTATTCTCTATTATAATACCTAATTAAGGATAAGATAAGTAGGGACTTATTATTTATAAGGTGCATCCCTCTATAGTTATCTAGGACTATAGATTTATATAATATATAAAGTCCTAAGTAGGGGGTTATAAAGATACTTAGGTGCTCTTTATCTAAGTTAACTATATTATCCCTAACCTTATTTAAGAGGGCTATATAGAAAGTAACTACTACTATATTATTAAGGTAGCTCGGGGCTATATTAGACTTTTTAAACGAACCCTTATTACCCCCCTTATTAGTTTAGTAATTCTTACCCTTATAAGGTATAGTATATAGCTAGCCCTTATAAGTAAGTTTAATATAAAGATTAGTAAAGCGTAGGTTACTATTTAACTAGTTATAGATCTAGGCTACTTATATATTTATTACTAATATATATAGGCTCTTCTAGTATTATCTAGTTAAAGTAGCTTCTAAGTAGTTATAATTAATACTAAGCTATTAATAGCTTAACCTATATAGGTACTATTTACTACTAGATAAGCTACTAGTTATAGGAATATTTAATAAGTTAGCCTCGTCCGTATAGCTAGCTAGTATTATAAAGACCCTAGCGCTTTATCCTCGTAATCTTAAGTAGAGTATATCCTTATATAAGAGGTCCTTAAATATATTAGTATATTAGCTTATATTAAAAACTAGTATCCCTACTCGTTCTTATTTAAGGATATCTATAATCTCTATATTAACCTAAGTAGATATAAAGTAATAACTTATTACTTAAAGCAAAGTTTCTAAACTAAGGGTACTACCTGCCTTAGGAAGCTTAAGCTAGGTAGTATAGAGGTAAATACCCCTAAAGTCCTTAATCTAGGCGTTAGGATTAATACTCCTATTCGCTTTTTCTAGGACTTAGATATACTCCTCTTAAATAGTAATAAGGGTATTAGCTTCGCTAGGAGTATAATAACGTTTAAGATTAATAATAAGGCTATAAAGGGTTATATCCCCTTTAATAAGAAGTTCTATATATATAAGTATTATAATATTATAAGTAATAGTCTCTATAACTACATAGTTAATCTATTTAAACTCTTAGTCCTTATAGGTTTATTTAGACTCTTATATAGCGAGTAAATAAAAGTACTCTAGGTATTATTCCTATATACCTATAGTATTCTTATTAATTATAACTAGGGTAGTTAGAGGCTAAAGGGGTTATAATTCGTTTATTTATATCCTAATAGTAGACTTAGGAGTAGTCCTAGAAGTAGTATTAGAAGTAGCCTCTTCTAGAGCCTCCTAGTTAAATAGAGCGATATATTAATTATAAGTATTCTTCTCCTATAGGTATTAGGTATTAATATCCTAGTTTTACTTAGTAATATATATATTAAGAGTTAGGGTTTCTAATAAGGTCTTACCTAAGTATAAAGATCCCTTAGGGTTATCTAAATTAAGGTACTTCTAGACTCTAGTAGCTTAAGCTTTAGCTTAGATTATAATATATTAAGTAATAAAGTCCCTATATATAGTTAGGTAGTATAATATTGTAATAGTAATAATAGAAGATATTATAGTTAAGGTTATTTAGAAATAAAGAGTTTATAATAATAAAAGATAGTATATAATAAGGAGGAAAGAGGGAATAAGAGAGAGGAAGTTTTAGTAAATACTTTAGGTAATAAAGGCTTATTTTAAATAGTAATTAGGGGTCTAGTCTAAGCTAGGCTAATAACTATTAAGAAACGTCCTATAGGGCTATATTTATAGTTACTAAAGAGCTTATTCTATTATAATAAGAGTAGCTATAACGTAGTTACTTATAACTATAGTTAGAGGAACGACCTCTAGAAAAAGGTCGCTCTAGAGCTAACGTTAGTCACGTGCCGCGCTAGGAACGGGCGATGCTGAAGGCATTATGATAACATGGCTGCTAGGTTAGGACGCACAAAAGAAAGATTGAGTGGTTGGTATTTGCTTAATACAATTGAATGGGACAGAGGTGATGATTTGAAAAGAGAAACGCCTTTTTGCTCAGACTCGATTATGGAATACGTGCTTGCCTATACTTCTGACAACCGTTTATATCTCAGCATGACATAATAAGGCGTATGGTTACTGCGTATCAGAGCGATCAGAATGCGATTCATTATAAGGCTTTGTGTACAGGGATGCTTCGTTAGATCTGCAGAATCACGACGTTCGGTACGAGCGTGATTATCATCGAGAGGGGCCCAGGCATCAGGTGCACGTACTTCGGCAAATGGGAAATACGTATGGCGTTTTAAGCATTCTATCCGCATACTGCTTGCCCGGTTTTCATTTCCACGTCAGAAATGTACACGATACGTCGAGCTTTGCGTCTCTAACTAAGGCTTCGACGTTGGAAGACATGCCGAATCGAGGTCTCATCAACGTGAAATTTTCCCTACTTCATATCTGCCGAGAAGTAACGGATGATGTTGGTGCAAAGGTCAGTTGTCTTGGGTGGACCTGATTAATGTCAGCTTACGCGCTTCTCAAGACAAAGATCGAAATGAAGCGGCTTACCTGTGACTACATTTTGGACAAGTGTAGAAGACTGTCGAGCCTTCATCAGCGCTTCGGAGTTGAATCTCGGTGTAATACATGTCAGAGGCTCCGCATTTCGGGCATTCTTCTTTGATCGATTTGTGATTGCCGCTCTTCTCCTTTTCCGTGAGTTTCTGCACGTTAGATTTTCGCAGTCTCGAATCGGATTGATAAGTAGTGGTGGTGCTCGTGTTTGAGATTGCAGCTGGGACGACATCAGTAAATAAAAGCAATAATGAGCTGAAGAAAACGCACTTTGACTTGTCTTTCCACAACAAGGGCACTGCACTGTTGTTTGCGTGGTCTCGTCGAGGAGGTTTCCACAGTCGTCGCAAAATTGGATTGCCATGGTTAAAGACTACCAATGGTGCGAAATCAGAGAAATTTTGGGTAGGAGTAGCAAAAAGATATGGTGTCGGTAACTGATTGATTGCTTCTATACTACTCGGTCTTAACCGCCTTCGTTTGGCCAGCCGACGCGCTCCGGCTGTTAATCCGTAGCGCCCCACTTCGCTAATGCGAAACATCGCCTCGTGTAAAGGTTTAGCGTACCTCCTAATGCTTAGCTTTGTCTGGGTTGCGAATCGATCCTCTGTTGCCTAAGGATCTCGGTCTGTTTAATGAATCTAATTGCTCTAGCGACTAGTATTAAGTCGTACGGTATAGGGTTAAATATAATAAATATATTAATACATAACTCTATGAAAACTCTATATATAGATCTAGATAGGATTTATACTTAAAACTAGCTAAAGTAAGTATTGCTTAATTTAGCTAGATTTTCTCCTGCTTTTATATATCTATTCTACTCTAATATATATACTTATAAAGGGCGGGCCCCGCTAGGCGTAGTGCTATAGCTAATAGTATCTTAGCCTTTAGCGCATATAGCGCGCGCAGAGGCGCTACTAATTAAGCTAAAAGGTATATAATAATAAGCTAACTACTTATTACTTAGCTATACTTAAGTGCTTAGGATAGCACGCGCCCTAATATGCGCCTTATAAACTAGGTATAGCTTATAATACTATCCCCCCTCTTCGCTACTAGCCGCGCGTACCTGCCTATTATAGACTTATAGTATAGGGATTTACTCTATAACTTGCACTTAGCTATATACCCCTAAAGCCTCTACTACTTTACAAGCTAGGGAATAGAATATATACTACTATACGTACCTAGGTTTAAACCCTAGACCTTTAGGTTAGCTTATTATATACAAAGAGCGGGCCCTGCTAGGCGTAGTGCTATAGCTAAGAGCATCTTAGCCTTTAGCGTATATAGCGCGCGCAGAGGCGCTATTAATTAGGCTAAAAGGTATATAATAATAAGCTAACTACTTATTGCTTAGCTATACTAAAGTGCTTAGGATAGCGCGCGCCTTAATGCGCGCCCTATGAACTAGGCATAGCTTATAATAATACTAAGAGGTTAAGTAAATATATCTCTTTAGGTTTAATATAATATAATATAACTAGTTAAGTTTTTTTAATTAATTATAATTACTTAAATATAGTATAATCTAATATATTTAAAGTTACTTAATAGTTTTATAAAAGTATAGCTATAGGCCTTAACTAGGAAAGGCTATAATACTAAAACATAGGTACTTATTACTATATTAAATTATTACTTAACTTCTCAAGTCTATAGCTTATAGGATTTTCTTAAGGGTATATATATATACTACTAATTTACTAACGTTTTATTAATAGTATAGCTTCCTACTTTATACCTACTATTATTTCTTATACGTATTCCCCCCTCTAAATCTTTAGTCCCTAAGGTATATTAATAAAGTAATATAGCTTTATATTACTATACGTAGCCTTACTAATTATAGAGCAGTAGGTTAGCGCTCCTATTATATTACTTATTATTACTCTTTCTTATATTAGATTTAAATTATTATAGTAAATAATATATTTTTATTTTCTAGTATATTATAGGTAGTTTTAAATTTTTATTATTATTATTACTTACTTCGTTACTAATAGTAATATAATTATTTCATAATATATATCTTATACTTATTTAGCTTTATTACCTAATAATCTAAAGTATAGAAAGGTATCTTCTTTTTAAGGTTTCTATAGGAATATTCGCCTACCTATATAGTAGGTAGGAGACTCCTACTCGCCCGGTAGGCTAGATCTAGCTTTAGGTCCATGGCCTAGGTTAGAATAACGAGGACCTAGCGAGTAGTTATATAACCCCTTATATAACCTACCTTATTAGCCTTCCTATATTATTCCTACCTCACTAGCTACCTTCTAACCTAACTTAATATTTTTAACTATTTAGACTTTATTATACCTACTCTTATTCTCTTCTAATACTAGTATTTATAAAACTAATACTGATTAGTAGTTAACTTTACTATTATATTATAACTATAGATTAGTAAGGATTAATATACTAAAGAGATAATATTTATTACTTAATAATTCTAAGTCTCCTCTTATATATAACTGTTATACTAATAGAGATTTTAAGCTTTAATTACTAATAGTTTAGCTTTTACTTCTAACTTATTACTTCTAAAGTTATTACTAATATTATAAGCAAAGTTTTAGATCCCTTATTATTAATAATAACTATAGTCTATTCTATTATAACCTTAATACTAATAATTAAAAGTTTATAATCTGTTATTATACTAGTAAAGTTATTACTTTCTCCTTACTTTTACCCTCTTTTAGCACCTTCTACTACCTTTATAGTTATTATAAATATTATATTTTATAACTATTACATACGCTACTTTCTACTAGTATTACTATTATTATTTAGAGCCCTCTACTAACTTCCCCTCTTTCTACCCATATTAACTACCTATTTTACTAATTTTAATTCTTATAAAGTCTTTTAAGTAAGTTTAATATATTTAGCGTTATTTAGTACTATCTAATATTAATACTGACCTCGCTCCTTATCCCTCCTGTAACCCCCTTCTTAATACTTAAATCTACTACTTTAACCCTCTATTTATATTACTAATAGTAATAAGCCCTAACTACTTACTATAAGAGAGAGTAGTAATAAGCCCCTATTACCTACTAAAGTGAATACCTTAATCTTAACTACCCGCCTTAACTATTATAATAATATAATATCTATATTATTATAAAGTTATTTATAGCTTTAAATTCTATAACTTCTAAGTACAATAAGCCCTAACTACCTATATAAAATAGATTTAAAAGGATTATAGCTTTAACCTTTATAGTAACTACTAAATTAGGTTATTTATAGTTACTAAAACTTAACTTTTTAACTTTAGG
>JAVHLU010002519.1:0-17598 GCA_036785755.1 Colletotrichum ledebouriae
GGGGTAGTAGGGGGTACTCTACTACTTCCTATTACTTACTATTATAATAATTTCTTAGAACTTTTTTAGATTAATATAATTATAAGAATTAGAATTTTAATTTAATATACTTAGATTTAATCTTTAAGTAGTATTATAGGTATAACTATTAATTATAGCTATATTCTAAAAATATATGGTTTTCCCTTAAAATATATATAAATAGGCTACCTAAGTCTAATATATTTATAGGGGTATGGACTATAGGGATTACTTAATTATTAACTTCGGAACTACGCCGCAGCCCCTTCGCAAAAAGACTATAATAAATTCACCTAGTTTATAAGCATAATTTAGGAAATATTATTCAGGTATTTTAACCTATACCCTCTACTAGTTAAGGAAAATAATATAGGAACCCTATATATTCCTACTACTTATAAGCAAACCCTCTAAATATCACAAAGTCGGATGCGCGCTGCACTGGGGCTGATTACATCGGAGCCGAACGGGCTACTGAGGCTCTCGTGGCAACGCCCTCGCTAAACCTTCTAGCAAGGTGCTGCGAACGCTACTATACGAGAGATAACTCCTTAACTAAAGAGGTCTTTCCTAAGAGGTTCTCATAGCTAGAAGCATAAGAAGCTCTGCTACGAGCAGGGCCTTATGCCTCTCCCTCTTCCTTATCCTTATCCCTATAACCTATAATAAATGCTTAACTATATTAGCACTAGACCCTATATATAAATATGCTAAGCCCGAGCGAGGCATACCCTTTAGCGCAAATAATGCAGAGGGGGTCGCTAGAGAGTTTAGCCTCGATGCGATCGATAAAACCCGCTCCTGTATTAACCACTCCGCTACACATAGAGAGCGTATTATCAGCATAGCCCTCAAGAGGGCTAAAGATAGTAACGACTTCTAGCGGATGAAGCGGTGATAGAGGCGGTATTAGCGGCGCGGGTGGTGCGCGAGAGGAAAAGTCGATAGTTTCGTAGTTTAAATAATTAAAAACCACGTTATTATTAATATAAAGTTAAAGATCGTGAGGCTATCTAATATAATAGGTATATATAAGTATAGCTATAGTTAGAAAAGGATCACGTGACTAGAGGCTATATATTATTAGGAGGCGCGGAGTTAGAAGGTTTATTGCACTTAAGTAGGTAAAATCACTATGCAGTGGCCAGAGGCCAGGGATTACTTAATTATATTATTATAGATATTATATTAAACTTTATAATAAGGCCTCTAGCTACTATATAGTAATTTTACCCGCTTAAGTATAATAGACCTTCTAACTCCACGCCTCCTAATAATATATATAGCCTTTATTTACATAATTACTTCCTATCCCTTATTTTCTCTATTAGTATATATACCTCTAATAAGAGCAGGAGCTAGTAGCTAGTAGGAATAAGCACTTCTTAGTATATTTAGGCCCTTTAGCTATAGCTAAACTTAGTTAATAAACTTTTAAAATATAATATAATATAGTTATTAATAACTACTTTTAAGCTTTAAAGGATCTCCTTACTTATCTTCCTTATAAGGTACCTATAGATTTTAAGTAGTATATAAGCTATAAAAAGAAATAGCTACTCCTTAGTATAGCTTATAATATACTTACCTCTTATCCCTTATTATCTCTATTAATATATATACTTCTAATAAGAGTAAGAGGTATATAAAAAACTATATATTGAGAGGAGACTACTATATAAAGAGATTATTATACTATTTACTAATATTAAATACTAGATATTATAATTAATATCCTATTAGAAGAGCTTATAACTAGGGCTCCGTAGTATAAAGAATAGAATATATAGTAATACTAATTAGATTTATTCTACTTATAGTATAACCTTATTAATAGAAGGGTTCTCCTTAGAGCTAGCTATAGCTAGTGCTCCTTAGTATTATTTTCCCCCCTTTATACCCCTTAATACCTTTATTTAATAGAATATATTAAAAATATATTATAAGCGCTTATAACTTATTTTACTTACCTTAGCTATTCTTTCTTTATAAACCTCTCTTTCTTATCTTATTCCTTTATATAATACCTAGTATCTAGTAATTAATTATATTTTAAAGCCTAAGAAAAAATTACTTCCTTAAGTAAATAATAAGCTTTTATATATACCTTAAAACTATAATTAGTTTTAAAATATTAAAATATACAAAATAGAATATTAAAATATAGAAAGTAGAATATATCGTATTACTAGTTAGACTTATTTAAAATATAGTGTAACCTTACTCATAGGAGGTCTCTCCTGAGAGCTAGCTATAGCTAGCGCTCCCTAGTTATTAAGTTCGGAATTACGCCGCAGCCCCTTCGCAAAAAGACTATAATAAATTCAACTAGTTCGTAAGTATAATTTAGGAAATACTATATAAGTATTTTAACCTATACCCTCTACTAGTTAATGAAAATAATATAAGAACCCTATACGTTCCTACTACTTATAAGCAAACCCTCTAAATATTATAAAGTTAGATACGCGCTATACTAGGGCTAATTATATCGGAGCTAAACGGGCTACTAAGGCTCTCATAGCCTAGAAACGCCCTCGCTAAACCTTCTAGTAAGGTGCTGCGAAAGCTACTATATAAGATAACTCCTTAACCTAAAAGGTCGACCTTCTCGCAAGGTGCTAGCGCTCCCTAGTTATTAAATATTATAAATAAAGTTTTTAATCCCCTATTACTTATAATAAGTATAACTTATTTTATTATAACTTTAATACTAATAATTTATAATTTCTAATCTTTATTATATTAATAAAGCTATTACTTTACTCTAATTTTTATCCTCTTTTAATACTTTTTATTACTCTTATAATTAGTAAAAATATTATATTTCTTATTTATTGAGTTTATTACTTTCTATTAATCTTCTAATTATTTAGATCTCTCTACTAACTTCCCCTCTTTTTATTCTATATTAACTATTTATTTTATTAATTTTAACCTCTTATAAATCTTTTTAATAAATAGGGAGCGCTAGCTATAGCTAGTTCTAAGGAAAGACTTTCTATTAATAAGGGTTTATTATATATAAAATAAGTCTCCGATGTAATCAGCCCCGGTGCGGCGCGCGTCCGACTTTGTGCGAGGGTTTAGTTACGAGTAGTAGGAACGTATAGGGTTCCTATATTGTTTTCCTTAACTAGTAGAAGGTATAGGTTAAAATACCTATATAATATTTCCTAAATTATACTTACGAACTAGGTGAATTTGTTATAGTCTTTTTACAAAGGGGCTACAGCGTAATTCCGAACTCAATAAGTTAAAATATATTAAGTGAAAAATAAATAATAAGGTTAATATTAATTAGTTATTATCTTTAAGTAAAATAGCTATTATTTAGCTACTTTATAGCCCTTAAGATACCTATTTAGCTCTAATATAATTAGCCCTAGTATAGCGCGCGTCTAACCTTATACGAGGGTTTATTTATAAATAGTAGGAATATATAGGGTTCTTACATTATTTTCTTTAACTAGTAGAGGGTATAAGTTATAATACCTATATAATATTTCCTAAATTATACCTCTAAATTAGGTAAATTTATTATAGTCTTTTTATAAAGGGGCTATAGCGTAATTCTAAACTTAGTAAATAACTAATAAAAGAGCATAAGGATTGAGTTCGGAATTACGCCGCAGCCCCTTTGCAAAAAGACTATAATAAATTCACCTAGTTCGTAGGTATAATTCGGGAAATATTATATAGGTATTTTAACCTATACCTTCTACTAGTTAAGGAAAATAATATAGGAACCCTATATATTCCTACTACTCGCAAGCAAACCCTCTAAATATTACTATATAAAGTCGGACGCGCTATACTAGGGCTAATTATATCGGAGCTAAACGGGCTACTAAGGCTCTCATAGCCTAGAAACGCCCTCGCTAAACCTTCTAACAAGGTGCTGCGAAAGCTACTATATAAGATAACTTCTTAACCTAAAAGGTCGACCTTCTAGCAAGGTACTAAAGGTATTGCGAACGCTACTATATAAGAGGTAACTCCTTAACTAAAGAGGTCTTTCCCAAGAGGTTCTTATAGCTAGAAGCATAAGAAGCTCTATAAGTAAGGCCTTATACCTCTCCCTCTTCCTTATCTAACCTATAATAGATCCTTAACTATATTAGTACTAGACCCTATATATAAAAACGCTAAGCCTGCGCGAGGCACGCCCTTTAATACTAATAACGCGCGAGAGCTTACTAGAGAGTTTAGTATTAATATAATTAATAAAACCTGCTCCTTTTTTAATTACTCTATTATATATAGAGAGTATATTATTAATATAGCCCTTAAGAGGGCTCTTATTAATACCCCTAGAGGGGATACTTATTATTATATAATAGCTAAGTAAGTAGACTTAGTAATAGAAGCTAGGTAAGTTATTATATACCCTATAGAATAGCCCTTCTTTAAGCAAGTCCTCTATATTATTAAGGCAGAGGTAGCCTAGGCCCCTTAGGGCTTAAATATTAGTAAGTATAGCTTATACTAACTGCTTATAGAGAGAGCGTTACTAATAATAGTATAGCTAGCGGATAAAGCGGTAATAGAGGTAGTATTTAATAGCAGTGCGGGTAGTGCGCGAGAGGAAAAGCCGATAGTTTTATAGTCTATTAGATAATTAAAAACCACGTTATTATTAATATAAAGTTAAAGATCGTGAGGCTATTTAGTATAATAGGCACGTATAAGTGCGGCTATAGTTAGGAAAGTTATAATCACGTGACCGAAGGCTATGTATTGTCAGGAGGCGCGGAGGCTAGAGGCCAAAGCTACTATATAAGATAACTCCTTAACCTAAAAGGTCGACCTTCTAGTAAGGTGCTAAAGGTGCTACGAAAGCTACTATATAAGATAAATCCTTAACCTAAAAGGTTAACCTTCTAGCAAGGTCCTATAAATACTACTATATAAGAGGTAACTTCTTAACTAAAGAGATCTTTCCTAAGAGGTTCTTATAGCTAGAAGTATAAGAAGCTCTACTACGAGCAGGGCCTTATACCTCTCCCTCTTCCTTATCCTTATCCCTCTTCCTTATCCTTATCCCTCTTCCTTATCCTTATCCCTATAACTTATAATAAATCCTTAACTATATTAGCACTAGACCCTATATATAAAAACGCTAAGCCTGCGCGAGGCACGCCCTTTAATACTAATAACGCGCGAGAGCTTGCTAGAGAGTTTAGTATTAATATAATCAATAAAACCCGCTCCTTTTTTAACTACTTTATTATATATAGAGAGCGTATTATTAATATAGCCCTTAAGAGGGCTCTTATTAATACCCCTAGAGGGAATTTTTATTATTATATTATAGCTAAGTAAGTAGATATAGTAGTAGAAGCTAGGTAGGTTATTATATACCCTATAGAGTAGCCCTTCTTTAAGCAGGTCCTCCGTATTATTAAGGTAGAGGTAGCCTAGGCCCCTTAGGGCTTAAATATTAGTAGTATAGCTTACGCTAACTGCTTTAATATAGAGAGAGCGTTGCTAACGACGGTATAGTGAAGATAGTAATAACTAGCGGATGAAGCGGTAATAGAGGCGGTATTTAATAGCGGCGCAGGTAGTGCGCGAGAGGATAAATATAAAGTTAAAGATCGTGAGGCTATCTAGTAGGGCACGTATAAGTATAGCTATAGTTAGGAAAGGTAGTTAGCAATTACGATCACGTGACCGAAAGCTATATATTGTTAGGAGGCGCGGAGTTAGAAGGTCTATTGCACTTAAGTAGGTAAAATCACTATGCAGTAGCCAGAGGCCAGTTTATAAGTATAATTTAGGAAATATTATATAGATAATTTAATTTATACCCTCTATTAGTTAAGGAAAATGATTAAGTTCGGAATCACGCCGCAGCCCCTTCGCAAAAAGACTATAACAAATTCACCTAGTTTGTAAGTATAATTCGGGAAATACTATATAGGTATTTTAACTTATACCCTCTACTAGTTAAGGAAAATAATATAAGAACCCTATACGTTCTTACTACTTATAAGCAAACCCTCTAAATATTATAAAGTAGGACGTGCGCTATACTAGGGCTAATTATATTAGAGCTAAATAAGCTACTAAGGCTCTTATAGCTTAGAAACGCCCTCGCTAAACCTTCTAGTAAGGTATTATAAAAGCTACTATATAAGATAACTCCTTAACTTAAAAGGTTAACCTTCTAGTAAGGTAAATATTACTATATAAGAAGTAACTCCTTAACTAAAGAGGTCTTTCCTACGAGGTTCTTATAGCTAGAAATATAAGAAGCTCTATTACT
This sequence comes from Colletotrichum ledebouriae, assembly GCA_036785755.1. Lineage (NCBI taxonomy): Eukaryota > Fungi > Ascomycota > Sordariomycetes > Glomerellales > Glomerellaceae > Colletotrichum > Colletotrichum ledebouriae. The sequence continues at coordinate 6,293 of JAVHLU010002519.1, forward strand.
ATAAGTAGGGCTTTATACCTCTCCCTCTTCCTTATTATAAGAGTATAGCTATAGGCCTAAACCAGGAAAGGCTAGAATGCTAAAACGTAGGTATGCGTAGTTATATTAGACTATTACTTAACCTTCTAAGTCTCTAGCTTATAGAGTTTTCTTAAGGGGGTATATATTCGCTACTAATTCGCTGATATTTTGCTAATAGCGTTAGCTCTATATCCTATACCTACTATTATTCCTTATAATTACCCCCCCCTCTAAAGCCTTAGTCCCTAAGGCGTACTAATAGGGTAATACGGCTCTACGTTGTTATAGATATCGTTACTAACTATAGGGCGGCCTTTCTACGCCTTTATTATATTATTTACTCTCGCCCTCTACGCTAGATCTAGGTAGTTATAGTAAATAATATATTTTCGTTTTCCTAGCGCGTTATAGGTATTCTTAAATTTCAATTATTATTATTATTTTTTAATTAGTTACTAATAGTTATATAACTATTTAGTAGTATATAACTAGTAATTATTTTACCTTATTACCTAGCGACTTAAAATATAAAAAGGCGTTTTCTTTTTAAGGTCTCTAACCTAGTTAGAATTTCTCCTCTTTATAATCTTTTTTAGTCTAGCTACCTCTCTTATTCTAGCGCCTATTTTATAAGCCTTTATTATAATCGTTAAGTTATTTCCCTTTTCTCCTCTAACCTCGCCTATATCCCTCTCTAATATCTCGCTAATAGCTCTCTATAATATCTTATATTATATATATATTTATAGTTCTTATAAAATACCTCTATAACCCCGAGATCCTTTCTAGCGATCTTACTAGTAATACTAATAGTAGCTATTCTTACCTTAGCTATTTTTATAAAATATATTAGGATATTATCTACTTTTACTATATATATAGCGAGCACGTATAGAAGTATATCTATTATAATTTTAATAAGAAAAAATACGCTACTATAAGTCTCTACTAATTTACTAATAGGTTATTATATATTAATATTTTCTAGGTCCCTTAGGAGCTTTAGGGTATAGCCTAGATAACTTAGAATATATTCTACTAGATCTAGATCTAGTAGCGCGATAGTATCCTAACCCCTCTTTATTATTATTATATTCTAGTTACGCTTAGTAACTATTTAATAGTATAGAAGCGTATTACTAAGCTTATCTATAATCCTACTACTAGTAGTAGTAGCTATAATATAGAGTAGCTTTAGCTCTAGGAGCTTACCTCTATTTATAAGCACCTCGCGCTTAATATTCTAGTCTATATAGGTTATTACTCGCTATTCCCTTACTAATTATATCCTACTAACTACTAGGTTTTAGGTTAGTACCCTTTATAATAGCGTTAATATTCTTTAGCGCCTAAACGCCGCCTAGCTAGCGTTTATTTATAATAATAATCCTATTAACTACCTCTATAACGAGATTAACTACCTACTTAATAACCCTTTAATAAAGCTAGTCCCTATATATACTTATAAGCGCGATATCGCCTTTTTCCCTAGGTTTTATAAGGAGCTCTAGGAAAATCTCGCTAAGTATACTACTAATAATATCCCCTCTTATTTTATTACTATTACTAGTGCTCGCCCTATCTCCTAAGCCTCTTATCTTAATACCCCTACTAAGTATAGCTAAAGTAGTAGCGAAGAGTTAATAAAGAAGACTAAGAGAGCTAAGGTTATTATTACTATCTCTAATAATAATAGTTCTAGCGGCGAGTTAGGTAGTAGCGCTAGTAGCGAGTTAGCTAGTAGTTAGCTTATAAGTAGCGATAGTAGCGATATTAATAGTATTAGTTTAGTAACTAGTTACTATAGTAGTTATAATAATACTACTCGTAGTTATAGCAGTCGTAGTAGTCGCCCCCGTAGCTATCCTAAGAAGTTAATAACTAATTAGATAGTTAGCTCTTTTTCCCCTTTTATAGGATAATACCCCTTTTTACTATAGCCTTAGTAATAATTCGCTACTTAATTTAATTAACGTTTTGCTTCTAACTTAGATTTATTTTATAGTCTTATAGTCTATAATTACTAACCTATTATAGTAGTTTTAATAACTAATTATCCTACTTCTTATAAGCCCTCTTATATTATCTATTAAACTTACGAACTACTTCTTATGTATTTACTAAGTTCTCTATAGGTTCCTATGTATTATATTCTATAGGCTATCCTATTTACTTAACTAAATACTACGTATTATTACTAATACCTTACTATATAACAATCTCTTTAACCTCCTATTCCTCTAGCTTATCCTTAAGCTCTAGGTATATAAGCAAGCCTTTACTACTTACTTAGCGATTATCTTATAGTTCTAGTAAGGTAACTAAGAATATATTATATATCCTTTAGTATTATAATAGTAGATAAACTCTATAAGCTTACGTACTAATTAGTTCTATAATAGCTACTTATATAAACCTAGGCGCTAGTTTTTTATTCTTAAACTAGAAGTTCTTTATTAATAGCCTAACGACTTATCTCTAATAGTAGGTCTATTCCTTATGCCTCGTATTATAATACTTAGCTTATACCTTAGTAGCTTTTTATTACTATTCCTAGGCCCTCTTATAAAGCTTTAAGATATATTTAATTCGCTCCCTTATACCCTATACTATAACCCTATTCGCAGGGGTTATATATTCTACGTAATATAGGTAGTAGCTATATAGGGCCTTTATTAGCGAATAGCTAGTAGTGCTATAGCGACTATTATTATATATAAACTTAGCCTCGGGTAGCTAGATAGCCTATTCTTATAATAAGTCGCTAGCGTATACTTATAAGTACTTCTCTAATATCTAGTATATCCTTTTAGACTACTTATTAGTCTAGGGGTAATATATAGTAGAGAGGTAGTACTTAATAGCCCTCTCTCTTATGAATTCCTCTTAAAATTAGCTAGTAAGGAGCTTATCTTAGTTACTAATAATACCCTCTAGGGTGCTAAAATAGTACTCGACCTATTTATAGATAATCCGCGCTAGCTTAGTAGCTATTAGCTGCTTTATTATTAGGATAAATATAGCGAACTTAGTTATCTAGTATATAATAATAAGAACTCCGTTATACTCCCCGCCTTTATACTAATAGCTTAGTAGTAGTTTAGTAATAAAGTCTATACTAATTTCTTAAAATAGGTACGCTAGTAGGGGTAATAGGTATAACTTTCTATAGGGCTTATACCTCGGAACCTAGATCCCTTAATATATATAGCACCCTATAATGTAATTACGTATATCTATAGCTAAGTTTAGCTAGTAGAACTTCCTTAAGATTAACTTAGTAATCTTATTTACCCCTATATAACCCGCCTTATAGTCGTCGTGGTATTAGCAAAGGATTTTAAGTCTTAGGGACCTCTCCTAGGGTATCTCTAACCTTCCCTTATAGAATAAGGTTCTATAGCTATTAATTATATAGCCCCTACGATCGCTAGCTAGTCCGTATACCCTCTCTAATTAGGTCTAGTAGTATAAGTCGTTAGCTTATAGTCTGCGGATAAGACTTTCTATTACTTTAGAGGGTTACTAATTATATACTATTTCGCTTATTATAAGCTCCCTTATAACTTAGCATAGGATATACTACTACGCTATAGTAACCCTAGCTCTAAGCGAGTCCTCTAGGTTAGTAACCTCTTGCTAAGCGTTCTCCGCGTTTTCCCTTACTCTTTAGTATTAGGTTATTATAGCTACTATAGTTATAGTAATATTAGTATACTATAGAGCGCTATACTAACTAGAGACTAAGGTATCTCCGCCCCTAGAGCTATCTATCTAGAAGGGGCGTTATTTTATATTAGCCCTTATAGCGTTAATAAATACTCTTAAGGTCTCTATATTACCTTATAGAGTAGTAATACTTATCTAGAGGTCTACTAATAGGTTACTAATAAACCCTAGCTTCCTTACTAGGGTTAGGAGTATATTATTATATTTTACCTCCCCCTCTATATAATCTAGCCTCCTAGATAGCCTATTTACTAGGTTTATAACCCCCGACTTATACTCTAGGTTAAAGTTAAATATTAAGAGTTTATATACCTATCTAGTAAGCCTTCTCTAAAGGTCTTGCGCTAACGCGCTAATAACTCCCTTTAACGCCTAGTAGTCCGTTAGGATTATAAACTTTTTTAATATACCTTAAAAGTAGTAAGCCTAATAATCTAGGCTTTTAACTATAGTAAGAAGCTCCTATTAGCCTACTCCCTAATACTACTTAGTATTACTAAGCTTCTATAAATAGTAAGTAACTAGTCGCTACTAGCTATTAATATACTACGATAGGATACTAGATATAGCCTTTATAGAAGTATCTATTTTAACCCTTATTTTATAGGTTAGGTCCTAATATTAGAGAATAGTTACTAAGTAGAAGGTAGCTTAGAGCTATTTAAAGGCCTATTAGGCCTCTTCTAGCTAATAAAATTTGCTTCCCTTCTTACTATTCTTACTACCTTTTAGTAGGGATATTATAGGGGCTATAATACCTAAATAGCTTATAATAAACTTGCGGTAGAAGTTATAGAATCCTAGGAAGACTTAGATCTCCTAGTAGGTCTTAGGCGGCTTCTATTTAGTAATAGCTCGGATATAGGTTTAGTCTATTAATATACCTTTAGGCGTAATAATATACCCTAGGAACTCTACTTATTATTAGTAGAAACTATACTTACTAAGCTTAGTATATAGTACCTACTAGCAAAGCTTATAGAGCACTTAGCGAAGGTCTTTTATATACTACTCTCTTATCTTAGAGTAGACTATAATATTATCTATATAAGTAATATAATAAGTATCTAATAGCTTAGCGAGCGCTTAGTAAATATATACCTAGAACGTCGCTAGGGTATTTATAAGTCTAAATAGTATAATAGTATATTTAAAGTACTTATAATAAGTCCTAAAAGCTATCTTCTAGTAGTCTTCTAGCTTAATATAGATATAGTAATATATATCTTAAAGGTTAATCTTTAAGATCTATTTCGCTCCCCGAAGCCTATCTAATAGCTTACTAATAAGGGGAAGTAGATATCGGTTTTTTAGTATTACTTTATTAAGGCCTTAATAATCTATATAAAGGTATAAGGATCTATCCTTCTTAAGTATAAAGAGAATAGGGGTACCTACCTCGCTTATTAAGGGTTAAATCCGCCCTATTACTTAGTTATTAGTAATATATTAGCAAAGCTCCTCTTACTAGTATTTATTTAGTAAGTAGATAGGCTTATATAGAGGTTTCTTCCCTTTAACTAAGTTAATAATTTATTCTATACCCTCTAGGGCTAGGTATTCCTTTACTAACTACTTATTAAATATTACTTATTTACTAAGTAGCTTTAATAGTAATTCTACTTCGCCCTCTAAGGCGTCCTCTTTACCTAGGGCTTCTAATAGTAGCTTATAGGGGGCGATATTCCCTAAAACGTATATAATATAGGCCTTCTAGCTATTCTCTACGATCTCCTATATAAATACTAATAGCTTAGTAATACTAAGGCGTTTATATCCCTAGGTATTTATCTAAGTATTAATTATAATACCCTCCTTATCTATAGAGTATTATAATAGGAGGAGGTCCCCTGCCCCTTTAGGGTAGGGAGCCTTAGTAAATAGTTACTATATCTTCTTTAGTTATCCCCTCGAGTTAATAAGGAAGAATATTAACTAGTATATGTTTTAGCTTATTATAGAGGACCTATTAAACCCTTCTAATATAGGGGCGTGCGCTACTATAGGTTATAGTTATAGGGACTTTACTAGTTAACTACTAATAATATTAACTTATAAATAGGAGTCTATATCTACTACTACTTCTTATTTAGTAATATTCTAGAGAATAATCGCCTGTCCTTTTATAGTATCTCCCTTTAGGAAAGTATCTAGTTTTAATATAAGCATAGGGGTTACTAGTATAATCCCCTAGCTTACTCTTTTTCTAATAGGTCGAGGTCCTCTACCTCCCTTATTAATTAGATTATATTAACCCTTACCTTATTAGTAAATACTTAGTATTTTTTATATATTTTATTCGCGCTCTATTATTTATTTAAGTAGTCTACCCTCTTATACCCCTTTTTCTTATAGCTAAAGTATACTAAGGGGTTAGATATCGTAGGTTATATACTAGGGCTAAATATAGGCTAGCTCTAGTTAGGTCCCTATATTATAACGCTAGCTAATTAGTAAGGTATTAGGCTCTAAGAACCTCGCGTAGTCCTATAACTAGAGCCCTACTAGCTTACCTTTTAGCTCGCCCTTGTTATAGGGGGTACTCTTAGTATATACTCCTCGCTTATATACTACTTCCTGCTTTTGCTCCGCAGGGCCTCGCTACCTTATTAGTAATATATCTCCTATAAGTATTCCGCTTTTATAGCAATATCTCTTAGTCTCTATATCTTAACCTTCTAATACTTAAGCTCTCTATATAGAAAGGGGGCTAGTTAGAAGTATAATATATAGGCCTTAGCCTTACTATCTTCTATACTAACTATACCTAAGTTCTAGTATATCGCTAACTATTTAGTAAAGAACTATATTAGTAACTATATATCCCTCTACCTTATTATATCTAGCTTCTTATAATACCTTTGCTCTTAAAGCTCTAGATTAATATATTATTAGTAAATAAACGCTATAAAGTTAGCTTAGGCTAGGTCTCCCTCTAGCCTAGCCTTATAATATTACTACTAGGTCTATAGGGAGGGGCTTATTTTTATAAGCGCCTATTAAATCTACTACTCTAGTATACTACTAGCGCGTAGTTAGTATCTATCTTTAACTACTTAGATCTAGTTACTAACCTAGTTTATAGTAAAGTCCTCGCTTATAGTATAATAATTATATATAGGGGGTTTCTTATATTCTCTCTATAGCTACCTTATCGCTAGATAGTTAGTAAGCTCCTATAATAAGGTAGTAGTTTATTCCTTATACCTCTATTATTATAGACGTATTTACTTTATAAAGCTCTCCTATTATCTCTATAATAGTCTTATTACTTAAGTAAGGACGCCTAAGATACTAGCTTCTTAAGGGGTCTTAAGCGGGGTGCCCTATTAGCTACTACTCGCTATTTATTTATTAAGTAAAAGTCGCTCTACTAGTTCTAGCGTTACCTAAGACCTAGCTTACCCCCTTAGGGTAGCCTCTCCCGCTATATTATTATAAGGATTATCTAACCCCTTAGCGTAGTATCTACGCTATATTCCCTATATCTTAGGGCTTAGCGAGCGACTTATATTATATTAGCTAAGGCCCTATTAGTTATATTCTATATACTTAGCCCGGAGTTTATTATAGTTAAACTCTATTACTAATTTATCCGTTATTAATATATTAGTATACTATTACTAGTTCGTTTTAGATATTCTAACTAGCGTTAGTTTCTTAAATTAAGGTAGAAGTAATAGAGTTATAAGAGTATAGCTATAGGCCTAAACTAGGAAAGGCTAGAATATTAAAACGTAGGTATATATAGTTATATTAGACTATTACTTAACCTTCTAAGTCTCTAGCTTATAGAGTTTTCTTAAGGGGGTGTATATTCGCCGCTAATTCGCTAATGTTTTGCTAATAGCATTAGCTTATAAGGAATAATAGCGGGTGCAGGATACAAAGCCAACGCTATTAGCAAAACATCAGCGAATTAGCAGCAAATATACACCCCCTTAAGAAAACTCTATAAGCTAGAGACTTAGAAGGTTAAGTAATAGTCTAATATAACTATATATACCTATATTTTAACATTCTAGCCTTTCCTAGTTTAGGCCTATAGCTATACTCTTATAACTCTATTACTTTTACCTCGATTTAAGAAACTAGCGCTAGTTAGAATATCTAAAACGAACTAGTAATAGTATACTAACGTATTAGTAACGGACGAATTAGTAATAGAGTTTAACTATAATAAACTCTAGGCTAGGTATATAGAATATAACTAATAGGGCCTTAGCTAATATAACGCAGGTCGCTCGCTAAGCCCTAAGATATAGGGAATATAGCATAGACGCTGCGCTAGGGGGTTAAACGATCCCTATAATAACGTAGTAAGAGAGGCTACCCCGAGGGGGTAGGCTAGGTCTTAGGTAACGCTAGAACTAGTAGAGCGACTTTTACTTAGTAAATAAATAATAAGTAGTAGCTAATAGGGTACCCCGCCTAAGACCCCCTAAGAAGCTAGCGTCTTAGGTATCCTTACTTAAGTAATAAGACTACTATAGAGATAGCAGGAGAGCCTTATAAAGCAGATATATCTATAGTAGCAGAGGTATAAGGAATAAACTACTACCCTACTATAAGAGCTTACTAACTATCTAGCGACGAGGTAGCTATAGAGAGAATATAAGAAACCCCCTATATATAATTACTATACTATAAGCAAGGACTTTACTATAAACTAGGTTAGTAACTAGATCTAAGTAGTTAAAGATAGATACTAACTACGCGCTAGTAGTACGCTAGAGTAGTAAATTTAATAGGCGCTTATAAAAATAAGCCCCTCCCTATAAACCTAGTAGTAATACTATAAGGCTAGGCTAGAGGGAGACCTAGCCTAGGCTAACTTTATAGTATTTATTTACTAATAATATATTAATCTAGAGCTTTAAGAGTAGAGATATTATAAGAAGCTAGATATAATAAGGTAGAGGGAGATATAGTTACTAATATAGTTCTTTACTAAATAGTTAGTAATATACTAGAACTTAGGTATAGTTAGTATAAAAGATAGCAAGGCTAAGGCCTATATACTATACTTCTAACTAGCCCCCTTTCTATATAGGGAGCTTAAGTATTAGAAGGTTAAGATATAGAGACTAAGAGACGTCGCTATAGAAGTAGAACGCTTATAGGAGATATATTACTAACGAGGTAGCAAGGCCCCGTAGAGCGAAAGTAGAAAGCAATATATAAGCGAGGAGCATACGCCGAGGGTACCCCCTATAATAAGGGCGAGCTAAAAGGTAGGCTAGTAGGGCTCTAGTTATAGGACTACGCGAGGTTCTTAGAGCCTAATACCTTACTAATTAGCTAGTATTATAATATAGGGACTTAACTAGAGCTAGCCTATATTTAGCCCTAGCGTATAACCTACGATATCTAACCCCTTAGTATGCTTTAGCTATAAGAAGAAGGGGTATAAGAGGGTAAACTACCTAGATAAATAACGGAGCGTAAATAAAACGCTAATAGGATACTAAGCATTTACTAATAAGGTAAGGGTTAATATAATCTAATTAATAAGGGAGGTAGAGGACCTTAACCTATTAGAAAAAGAGTAAGCCGGGGGATTATACTAGTAACCCCTATACTTATATTAGAACTAGATACTTTCCTAAAGGGAGATACTATAAAAGGATAGGCGATCGTTCTCTAGAATATCGCTAAATAAGAAGTAGTAATAGATATAGACTCCTATTTATAAGTTAATATTATTAGTAGTTAACTAGTAAAGTCCCTATAACTATAACCCGTAGTAGCGCGCGCCCCTATATTAAAAGGGTTTAATAGGTCCTCTATAACGGGCTAAAATATATACTAGTTAATATTCTTCCTTATCGACTCGAGGGGATAACTAAGGAAGATATAGTAACTATTTGCTAAAGCTCCCCGCCCTAAAGGGGCAGGGGACCTCCTCCTATTATAATACTCTATAGGTAAGGAGGGTATTATAATTAATACCTAGACGAATACCTAGGGATATAAACGCCTTAGTATTGCTAAGCTATTAGCATTTATATAGGAGGTTATAGAGAATAGCTAGAAGGCTTATATTATATATATTTTAGGGAATATCGCCCCCTATAAGCTACTATTAGAGGCCCTAGGTAAAGAGGACGCCTTAGAGGGCGAAGTAGAATTACTACTAGAGCTACTTAGCGAATAGGTAACGTTTAATAAGTAGTTAGCAAAGGAATACCTAGCCCTAGAGGGCGCGGAATATACTATTAACTTAGTTAAAGGGAAGAAACCTCTATATAGGCCTATCTATAGCAGCTAAATAAGTACTAGCTAGAGGAGCTCTGCTAATATATCGCTAATAACTAAGTAATAAAGCGGATTTAACCCTTAATAAGCGAGGTAGGCGCCCCTATTCTCTTTATACCTAAGAAGGATAGATCCTTATGCCTTTATATAGATTATTAAGGCCTTAATAAGGTAATACTAAAGAACTAATATCTACTTCCCCTTATTAGCAAGCTATTAAATAGGCTTTAGGGAGCGAAATAGATCTCAAAGATCGACCTTTGAGATATATACTACTATATCTATATTAAGCTAGAAGACCGCTAGAAAACGGCTTTTAGGACTTATTATAGGCACTTTAAATATATTATTATACTATTTAAACTTACGAACGCCCTAGCGACGTTCTAGGCGTATATTTACTAAGCGCTCGCTAAGCTACTAGATACTTATTATATTACTTATATAGATAATATTATAGTCTACTCTGAGATAAGAGAGTAGTATATAAAGGACCTTTACTAAGTACTCCGTAGGCTTTACTAATAAGCGCTATATACTAAGCTTAGTAAGTATAGTTTCTACTAATAACGAGTAGAGTTCCTAGGGTATATTATTACGCCTAAAGGTATATTAATAGACTAAACCTATATCCGAGCTATTACTAAATAGAAGCTACCTAAGACCTACTAGGAGATCTAAGTCTTCCTAGGGTTCTATAACTTCTACTATAAGTTTATTATAGGCTATTTAGGTATTATAGCCCTTATAACGTCCCTACTAAAGGGTAGCGAGAATAGTAAGAAGGGAAGCGAATTTTACTAGCTAAAAGAGGCCTAATAAGCCTTTAAATAGCTCTAAGCCGCCTTCTACTTAGCGACTATTCTCTAATATTAGGACCTAACTTATAAAATAAGGGTTAAAACGGATACTTCTATAAAGGCTATATCTAGTATCCTATTATAATATATTAATAGCTAGTAGCGACTAGTCGCTTACTATTTATAGAAGCTTAGTAATACTAAGTAGCGTTAGGGAGTAAGCTAATAAGAGCTTCTCGCTATAATTAAAAGCCTAGACTACTAAGCTTATTACTTTTAAGATATATTAAAAAAGTTTATAGTCCTAATAGACTACTAGGCGCTAAAGGGAGTTATTAGCGCGTTAGCGCGGGACCTTTAGGGAAGGCTCGCTAGATAGGTATATAAACTCTTAGTATTTAACTTTAACCTAGAGTATAGGTTAGGGGTTATAAACCTAGTAGATAGGCTATCTAGGAGGCTAGACTATATAGAGGGGGAGGTAAAATATAATAATAT
>JAVHLU010002520.1:0-17589 GCA_036785755.1 Colletotrichum ledebouriae
CTAACCTATTAAGCGTTCCTATAACTAGTAATATATCTAGTAGTAAATAATACTTATATAGGTCGAGCTATTAATAGCTAAGTATTAATTATAACTACTTAGAAGCTACTTTAACTAGATATTACTAAAAAAAAACCCTATATATTAGTAATAAATATATAAGTAGCTTAGATCTATAACTAGTTAAATAATAACCTCCGCTTTATTAATCTATATAGGGAACTTACTTATAAGGGCTAGCTACGCGCTATACTTTATAAGGGTAAAAACCGCTAAAATAATAAGGGGGGTAATAAGGGTTTATCTAAGAAATCTAATATAGCCCTAAGCTACCCTATTAATATAGTAGTAGTTACTTTCTATATAGCCCTCTCGAACGAGGTTAGGAATAATATAGTTAACTTAGATAGAGAGTACCTAAGTATCTTTATAACCCCCTACTTAGGGCTTTATATATTATATAAATCTATAGTCCTAGATAACTATAGAGGAACGCACCTTATAAATAATAAATCCTTACTTATCCCCTCCTTAATTAAATATTATAAAAGAGAATAAGTTAATTCTAAAACGGCTTTATACCTAATTATTATAAAAGGTATATAGATTATTAAGAACGCTCTTAATAGCTTAAAAGGTATAAATATAGAGGACCTTACGCTTTATAATATAGGATATATAGAGAACTTTTATATTAATATTATCTCTAAAGCGCTACTTTAGAAAATAAGTATCTAGTATTTAGGGTATAACTATATACTTCGCTTTAGAACCTATAAGAATAGCGTTATAATTAAGAAACTCGTTAGGAAGGCAAACCTTACCTTCCTTAAATATAAGCCTTATTCCTTATACTCTATTCCCGAGCGGATTCCCTAAAGTATTAATACTATTATTAATAATATAAACTATATACTTATAATATATAAGTATACCTCTTTTATACTACTACTAGACTAGAGTAATAATATAATACTTTAGTATCTTAGAAGCAGGTACCTTAGCCCTAAGGCTCTAGAGTAGCTAGTATATACTACTTAGGGGGTAAGGATTAAAGGCCTAATATACTTATAGTGCTAATACTATATAGTTATATATACTAAATAGGTAATTTTAAGACGAACGTTAGAAGATAAAATAATACGCCCTTACTATAGAATTATATAGGATCTCTTTAACTACTCTAAAGGCTTTAACTAGAACTAATAGCTCCTTATTATTAAGGATAAGTATACTAGTTAGCTCTTCGTATTTCTATATATTAATAAGACCTATAGTAGCGTTATACTCGCTCTATATACCTTTAAGTAATAGGTATATTAATAGAAAGGACTTTCTATTTATAAGATTAGATAAAACGTCGAGAGGTTAGTAATTTTACTTATAAGCTATATAGGATATAAGGATTAGACCTATATAGAAGGAATAGAGATTAAAACGACCCCTCTATATATAAAGGAACTAAATAGCAAAGGGGAATAAGCTAGTTAGGAAGTTATAACTTAAATAATTAAGATACTCGCTATAGCTAGCTTACTTATGAAACTATAGGCTAAGATAGTACTAATAGTAATAACGCTTTATAATATAAGCCTACTTAAACGCTATAACTAGCGTTTACTACTATAGATCGAAGAGGAATAGTTCCGCTAGTACTTTCGCTAGTAGTAACCTAATAATAGAGCAGCCCTAACCTGCAACCTTTACCCTCACTAGGGATATATATATGCTTATAGCTACTATATATGCCCCCTTAAGAGGGAATAAGAGAGAGGAATTAATAAGAGAGACTTTAAAGTAGTACTACGGGGATATATTAGATACCTAGTAGGATACGTTCTAAACGCCTATAACTTATATAAGGTCTAGATTCTTATATTATAAATAGTTATTATTATATAGAATATAACGTTTAATAAATAGACTTTTTATATAAAAGATAAGGCAAAGGAGGCTATCCTAGAAGACGTTATCTATAAGATAGTAAAAGAGATTAAAGAGCTTATATTATAAGTTAACTTTAAACTTTAGATCCTAGGTATTATAAATAAGGATAAAGCTATATTAATACTTATAATTAAATAATTACCTATACTAACCCTTATTCCTATAACTAAGTCTCTAAATAGAAGAATCTTAAAACTTCTAAAGGGATAGGTAGGTTAGAAGGGGGGGTAGCTATTATCCCCTGATCCCACGCTAGAGCTAGATAAAAGCCTAGCCCTAATAGATAGAGTAGTAAGTATAATATATATACTAGAAACGAACTATATATATAACGCTATTAGGGAAGTTAATTCTAAAGGGGAAAAGTTTAAGGATTATATTATAATTAAACTACTCCCTACTTTATAATATATTTCTAAAGCAGGTAAGAGCGATAAGAACGAACCTTTAGATAGTAAGCCCTTAAATCTACTAGTATAGCTATATTAGGATAAAGAGGAGAGGGATAATACTAAATAGAGGTCTAACTAGGTATATAACTAAGAGGGCTATAGCTAAACTTATTAAAGCTAATAACTATATAATCTACTACCTAGTAACTTATAACTAGGAATAATAGAAAGCAAATCCCGCTCTAGTTACTAGTTTTTACTCTAATATTATATAGAGCGGGAGCGGGTATCTAGCTTCTTTAAGACTTTTATACCTAATTAATAGAAGGCCTTTTTAGAAGCTAATATAGGGTACTATACGCTCTATAGCTACGTTTATACTACTATCTATAGCGTAAAACCCGCTTATATAACTATAATAATCTATAAACATCTTATTACTAATAACCTTACTAAGCTACCCTATTTATAATAAGAACTTTTAAACCTCCTATAGGCGCTCTAAACTCGCTTTGAAAAAGCAGCTAAGGTTAAGATAGGCAAATTATAGTAGATAGATATATAGCGCGTTATTAATTAAGAAATAATAATAAAGAGACTAATCCCTTTAAAGTAGGTATTTACCTATAAATTTAATAAGGATAATATCCTTAACTAGTATAAAGCAAGGATCTATATTTAAAGCGATTAGTAAGAGAAGTCGCCCCTCGAATAGACTTATATAGCAACCCTCGCTACTTATACCTTTAGGGTAGCAATAGTAATTACTATATAATTTAACCTTAAAGTTAAATAATTCGACGTTATTAATATATTCCTAAACGCCTCTCTGGATCTAAATAAAGACCTAATTATTTATAAGTTATTAGATAGCTTTAAGTAGCCTAGGAAGTATATTAAACTACGCTATGCGCTCTATAAGCTAAGGGATATACTACTACCCTAGTATAAGGAGTTCTCCTTAACCCTTTAGTATTTAAGCCTTATACTTATAAGCAAAGAGCTATATCTCTTCTAGTTAACTAAGAAGAGGGTTCTCATTATCTTCTATATAAATAACTTCCTTATCCTATTTTATAGGAACTATAAAGAAGTAGTATAAAAAGTAATTACTAGCTTAAAAGAAGCGTACGAGTTAAAGGAATAAAGCCTAGTTAAGTACTATCTTAGAATTAGGGTTATCTATAACCGAGCTATATAAAAAATATACCTTTCCTATAACTAATATATTAAATAGGTTATAAAAAAGTTTAATTTACTTAACTTAAGAGCGCTAGTAACTCCCCTTCTAAATATACTACTTCTAAAGAGTAAAATAGTAGTAACGCTATTAGAGGTAAAGAGTTTCTAAGAGAGGATTAGCTCTATACTCTATAGTACTATTATAATCTAACCTAATATCGCTTTTATATATTCTTTACTCTCGAGATTTCTAATAAATCCCGCTCCTTATTACTATATTACTACTAACTAGGTTATATAATACCTATATTATACTTATTACCTCGCGATATGCTTTAGTAACTTAGGGGGTAGATAGGTACTACTAATTATAAGCAACGCTTCGTTTATAAAGAATAAGGAGATATAGAAGTTATCTTAAGGGTATATAATCTCGCTCTTTAGAGGACTAATTTAATAGAAAGCTACTTAATAGGCTATAGTTATAATATTAATAATAGAAGTAGAGCTTCTAAGCCTTAAATATATAGCTAAAGAGACTATCGCTCTTTAGAGGCTATTTAGGGATATCGCTCTTAAACTTAGTAATATCTAGAAGATTTACTATAATAACTAATAGATAATTTATCTTATAATAGGCGAAAAGGAACAGGTCTTAACTAAGCTATAGTATATTAATATTTAGAATATATAGCTATAATAAGAGTACGCTAGAGGATTATTTAGTATAATATATAGACTAATAAATAATATACTAGCTAATAGTCTTATAAAGGTTCTTAACTATAAGAAATTTAAAAAGTTCTATTCGCTTCTTAATCTAAAGGATATATAAAGAATAATTATAATAAATAAGGGACGCTCTAGATAAATATAGGAGGGCTAGTAGCGCCTAATTTTTAATTAATTTATAGGCTACTAGCTAGGGAGCCTAAAGTCGCTCTTATAGGAGCAAAAGAATATAATATACCCTAAAGGGCTACCTTAAAACGCTAATTTTCTACTACCTAACCTTAGAGGATTTGCTTATACTAATCTATTAGGATATTATATAAAGGTAGTAATACCTCTAGTAAATACGTGCTAATAAAACTATTAACTACGTAGCGTACTATAGTAACTACGTCGCTAGAAGGTAGATAAGGTATAGGTATGCCCGCGCTAACTACTAGGGTTCTAAATAGAACTAGGGTAGGAGATAGAGTAATAATACTATATATATTAGAACTACCTATTACTATAGAAACCCTACCTAAACCCTTATTATTACTACCCTTCCTTATTACTTTAATCTCCTCTTTCTAGGTAGTAATAGCCTTATAGAGCGTAGCTCTCTAATAAGCAAGGGTCTATATATTATATTAGAAAATCGTTATAGAAACGAAGCGTATATAGAACCTTACCTTTTTAACTACTAGGTTATCTAAAGTCTTAGCTTTAGTATATTAGCAGGCTATAATAGCAACGGGAGCGCTTATTTATTAATAAGGTACCTTACCCTTATAATAGTAGTTATACTTACTTACTATACTAGGTAAGCACCTTCTATCTAATAAGCCTAAGAGCTCGCTTAAAATATACTAAAAGTAGTACTTATTAAATAGAGGTACCTACTCTGCTTCTATACCTCTACTAGGGGGAGGAGGGCTAGGAGGGGGCTTTAAACTACCCTTATTAGCACCCTCCTCCTTATCTATCTCCTTAGGGATTATAATAATAATAAGGTTAGTAATATTCTAGTATATAGTTATAATAATAAAGGGATTATAACTTACTAGGAGCTATCCTCTTAAACTACTTAGGGGGGTAACTCTAGGGCCTCTTAAGCTATAAACCCTTACCCTTAGAGCTATCCCCTATAAGTCGCTTCTACTTTCTTCTACTCGCTATATAATATATTAATATATTATATATTAATAATAGGAAGGAATAATATATATATAACCTTACTATCGCTCTCTAGGGGAGGAGGGCGCGCCCCTCTACCCCTAGCTTTACTCTTACTTTTAGTAACGCGCGCCTTCTTAAGGGCTATAGCCTAACTAATCTTCTTTTTAAGAGGTATCTATAAATATCTTAATATATTATAATAGCTTTAAGATTATTATATATTATAAGTATATACGCGCGCGCGTAATAAGGTTATTATTAGGACTAAAGTTAGGTATATATATAGTTATTATATTATATATAGGGAAAAGTTAAGAAGGTAGGAGGGTAGCTAGGTTATTTTATTTAGAATTAATATAATAGTAGCTACCCTACTTAAGCTAATAAGAGATAATAGATTCTACTACTATTAGTAAGAGTTAGTAAATAAAGGGTATTATAATAATAATAGCAATAGTTATAAAGGTAGAAAACCGCGACTATTTACGCTTCGCTTATACCTAATATAAATAACTTTACTTTATTATCTCTTTTATTAATAGGCT
Organism: Colletotrichum ledebouriae; assembly: GCA_036785755.1. NCBI lineage: Eukaryota > Fungi > Ascomycota > Sordariomycetes > Glomerellales > Glomerellaceae > Colletotrichum > Colletotrichum ledebouriae. The sequence continues at coordinate 5,957 of JAVHLU010002520.1, forward strand.
TATTAATAGGTTATTTATTAATATACCGCTTTATATAAGTATTTTAAGGGATACTACGCAGTTAGGCGCTTTTCTAGCTGCAGCTACGTCTAGGGGGGTATATTATAATACCTTTAGTATCGCCTATTCCTAGCGTAGTATATAACTAATATTAGCTCCGGAGCAACCTTATTCCAGGGTTATTCCTCTAACTATAGTTATAAGCAACTACGTTATAGCTACTCTCGTTATAATAGATCAAGCTCTTTAGTAACTATAAATGTGGCCCTATAGGACGTTTCTCAACATTCTTTAATTACTATGAGTATTTTCTATTGGAAACATGACTTTTTATCAAGTCCGTCCTAGCAATAGTTCATGCGCTACGATTGATCAAGTTCTCGCCCGTAGCAAGAGCCGTCAGCGACTCAATTGCTGACGTTCTTCCATCTATAGTTGCATACTAGTTATTGCTAACCAATTACTCTTCGACTAGCCAGCCACCTCCCGAAGCACCAGATGCGAAAGCGGTTCTTGATCTGTCTATCGTCGACAACGAGGTTAAGCCTGCGACGTCGCCTTCGGGAATAGTGACCCCAGGGTTCCCGCCTCACCGAATCCAAGAGCTATACGTGGACCGAGTCCTCGAGAAAGCGCAGAGTCCAAGAACGGCCAACGGTAGGAACACCGATGATTTGGTGTTTGTTCCGGTAAGCTTCCCCTGGAACCTTTTGGCTTAGTCTACTGACTAGGTCACAGCGGAACGGCATTTTTGGTAAGTAAAGGTGAAGTCACCAGGAATTTTTATGCATGCTGATAGACACAGGTGGCCGGAACAGCCTCACGTTCTTCTCGGACAGCAGACTGCTGTCTCTATCAACTCGACTGAGGAACAACAAAGTCAACGAACTTGTTGGGCGAATTTCTACAATCGTCAATGGCCGCCTAAGACGTGCTGACTCAACAGCCGCCACACGCCGTATGGAACAGCCAGAGTCTGTGACAAATATGGCCAAGGTGTCTTTGTACATCAGGCGTGAGTTTTCACTAGTTTTCAAGCGGGACAGCAGGCCGTGGCTTAACATTGGCAGGATACTTTGAACGCGTGCATCCCGTGTTTCCCTTCCTCGACAAGGCGCTATTCGAGTCTACGGTCTCGGGCCCCAACTTCCTCGACCTTCTTAGCCGAAGCAAACCCTAGTCGTGTTTATACCCCACTATACTAGCTTTGGGGTCTCAGTATGCCGACGGTAGGAGGTTTGAAGCTAGGAAAGGGGAGTCCTGGAGGCTATTCGCCGTTGCTCTTAGAGGATTTTCAGACTTATTGCTCTTGCCTAACTCTCTAACTATCCTGCAAGCCTTGATAGCGATAGCGGTGTATGGTCTAGGTATGTTAAGAAACGTCCTATAGGGCTATATTTATAGTTACTAAAGAGCTTATTCTATTATAACGAGAGTAGCTATAATATAGTCGCTTATAACTATAATTAGAGGAACGACCCCTAGAAAAAAGTTATTCTAGAGCTAACTTTAGTTATATATTATAATAGGAATAGGTAATACTGAAGGTATTATAATATTCCCCCCTAGATATAGTAGTAGCTAGAAAAGCGCTTAACTATATAATATCCCTTAAAATATCTAAATATAAAGCAATATATCTATAAGTAACCTATTAATAAGCTTATTTATAAAAAGATAAATAAAATAAAGTTATTTACATTAAATAAAAGTAAAGCGTAAATAATTATATTTTTCTACTTTTATAACTATTACTATTATTATTATAATACCCTTAATTTACTAACTCTTATTAATAGTAATAGAATCCGCTATCTCTTATCAGCTTAGGTAGAGTAGCTACTATTATATTAATTCTAAATAAAATAACCCAGTTACGCTCCTACTTTCTTAACTCTTTCCTATATATAATATAATAACTATATATATACCTAACTTTATATTAATAATAACCTTATTATATATATATATATATATATATACTTATATTATATAACGATCTCTAAAGCTATTATAATATATCAATATATTTATAAATACCTCTTGAAAAGAAGACTAGTTAGGCTATAGCCCTGAAGAAGGCGTGCGCTATTAAAAATAAGAATAAAGCTAGGGGTAGAGGGGCGCGCCCTCTTCCCGTAGAGAGTAATAATAAGATTATGTATATATTATTCCTTGTTATTATTAATATATTATATACTAATATATTATAATAAGTAGAAGGAGGAAGTAGAAATAACGTATAGAGAGTAATTCTAAGGATAAGAGTAAGGGTTTATAACCCAGGAAGCCCTCGGGTTACCCTCCTAAGCGGTCTAAGAAGATAGCTCTTAATAAGTTATAATCCTTTTATTATTATAATTATATATTAGAATATTACTAATCTTATTATTATTATAATCCCTAAGGAGATAGAGAGGAGGGTATTAATGAGAGTAATTTAAAGCTCCCTCCTAGCCCTCTTCCCCTAAGTAGAGATATAGAAATAGAGTAAGTACCCCTATTTAATAAATACTATTTTTAATATATTTCAAATACGCTATTAAGCTTATTAAATAGAAAATACTTACTTAGTATAATAAGTAAACATAACTACTATTATAAGAGTAAGGTACCTTATTAATAGATAAGTACCCCTATTATTATTATAGCTTATTAATATATTAAAACTAAGACTTAAAAAAACCAAGTAATTAGAAAAATAAGATTTTATATATACTTTATTTTTATAACTATCTTCTAATATAACCTATAGACCTTTACCTATTTGAGAGCTATACTCTATAAAGCTATTACTACCTAGAAGGAGAAGATTATAGTAATAAAGAAGGGTAATAATAATAAGGGTTTAGGTAGGGCTCCTAAGGTAATAGGTAGTTCTAGTATATATGGCGTTATTACTCTATCTCCTCCCCTAGTTCTATTTAGAACCCTGTTAGTTAGTATAGGTATACCTATACCTTATCTACGTACTAGTAATATAGCTATTATACTATATCATATAGTTAATAATCTTATTAGTATATATTTACTAGAGGTATTACTATCCTTATATAATATCCTAATAAATTAGTATAAATAAATCTTGTGAGGTTAAGTAGTAGAAAATTAGTATTTTAGGGCGCCCTTTGGGGTAGATTATATTCTTTTACTCCTATAAGAGTAACTTTAAGCTCCTTAGCTAGTAAGCTATAAATAAATCAAAAATTGGGCATTACTAGCGCTCTTATACCTATTTAGAGTATCTCTTATTTATCATAATTATTCTTTATATATCTTTTAAATCAAGGAGTAAATAGAACTATTTAAACTTCTTATAGTTAAGAACCTTTATAAGACTATTAGCTAGTATATAAATTATTACTATATATATTATACTAAATAATCCTTAAATATAATCTTATTATAGCTATATATTCTAATTACTAATATATTATAGCTTAGTTAAGATCTGTTCCTTTTTACTTACTATAAGATAAATTATCTATTAGTTATTATAATAAATCTTCTAAATATTGTTAAGGTTAAGAGTAATATCCCTAAATAGCTTATAAAGAGTAATAATCTCCTTAGCTATATATTTAAGGCTTAGAAGCTCTACTTCTATTATTAATATTATAATTATAGCTTATTAAGTAGCTTTCTATTAAATTAGTCCTCTAAAGAGTAAGATTATATATCCCTAAGATAGCTTATATATCTCCTTATTATCTATGAATAAAGTATTACTTATAATTAGTACTACCTATGTACCCCCTAAGTTGCTAAAGTATATTATAAGGTAGTAAGTATAATATAGATATTATATAACCTATTTAGTAATAAGATAGTAATAAGGAGGAGGATTTATTAATAATCTTAAGAATAAGGAGCATATAATAGGAATATTCAGTTAAATTATAGTAGTAATATGGAGTATAAAGCTAATCTTCTCTTAGAAACTCCTTACGTTTAATAATATTATTACTATTTTACTCTTTAGAAGTAATAAGTTTAAAAGGGGGTTTATTAGTACTCTTAAGTTAAATAAATTAAACTTCTTTATAACCTATTAAATATATTAGTTATAAGAAAGGTATATCTTTTATATCATTTAGTTATAAATAACTCTAATTCTAAGATAGTACTTAACTAGACTTTATCTCTTTAACTCATATACCTCCTTTAGGCTAGTAATTACCCTGTATATTACTTCTTTATAATTCTTATAAAATGGGACAAAGAATTTACTTATGTAGAAGATAATAAGAACCTTCTTATTACTTAACTAAAAGGGGTATAGGTTTTTACTTATAAGTATAAGGCCTAGTTATTAAAAAGTTCAAAAGAACTCCTTATATTAGAGTAGTAGTATTGAGTTCGGAATTACGCCGCAGCCCCTTTGTAAAAAGACTATAATAAATTTACCTAGTTGGCAGGTATAATTCGGGAAATACTCTTAGAAAGGGCTACAACCAATAGGAACCAGAAAGACAATAAATATTATAACTCTACCTATAAATAGGTAAGAATATTAAAGGTAGGCTTAAAAGATATATAAAATAATTCGTAGATCTAATTAAAAGGGATTATTCAAATTAGGCGTAGATTTACTAAGAAAAATATTAGAAAACGAGGTATAGGATTATTAAGGTCTTAATTATAATAATCTATAAATAATAATAAAGTCCGCTACGCTCCTCTCCTCTATACTCTACTCTATAGTCTTCTTATAATAAGCCTATACGCTAAGGGGGCTTTTTTAAAAGCTACGTAGCTAAGTTAATCTTATCCTATTCTAATTATCCCCTTAAGACTCTTTATAATATTATAGAGGAGAGTCTTAAAAAAATAAATAAAACTACTTTATAGAAATAGTAAGGCCTCTGGCCACTACATAGTGATTTTACCTGCTCAAGTGCAACAGACCTTCTAACTCCGCGCCCTTGACAATAGGTGTGGCGCGCGTCCGACTCTATGATGTTCAGAGGGTTTACTTGCGAGTAGTAGGAACGTATAGGGTTCCTATATTGTTTTCCTTAACTAGTAGAGGGTATAGGTTAAAATACCTATATAGTATTTCCCGAATTGTGCCTGCGAACTGGGTGAATTTGTTGTAGTCTTTTTGCGAAGGGGCTGCGGCGTAATTCCGAGCTCAATAGAAATAGTAAATAAACCCTATTTATAGATCTATTTTATTAATAATATCTTCTAGGAGGGCGATCTTATTATTAAGAAGGTCACCTAGGTTTAACTATCTCCTATCACAGGTTATACCTTAACGATAGCCTTATTACTTCTTCCTCTTTTATCTTTAGGTTATTAATCTTATATTCATTTAGCGTGAGGGGGCTTTAGTATTATAGCTAGAAGGTTAAGGGTCTCGTACTTCCCTAGGCTTAATAACCCTATTATAATTACTAATAGATATTAAAGTTATCTAGGCTATTATTATATTAAATAGTAGCAAGGAGGCGTGCTTTAAATAGGTAGGGAGTTACTAATACTATTCCTTACCCTTATCCCTAACGTTTAGGAATATTATCCCTAGAATTTTAAACTTTTAAATTAAAAGATAAAAAGAAAAGAAAATAAAAACAGGTTTATAAATTATTAACTAAAGTAAGTTATAATAAAAGAAACCTTATATATCCCCTAGGTCCTCTATTTTAATATACTCCTTCTCTTTCCTTTCTATTATCTCAAGAATCTTAATAACTAGTTATTATTTAGCTTTTAAAGCTTTGATTATTTTCTCTAAACCCTTTAAATACTACCTTAATTAAATTATTAATTATAATAAATTCTCGTCTTTTTCCTAATTACTTTCCCTAGGTATTATAAGTTCCTCCTCCTCTTCCTTAGGTATATAATTATTATACCCTTTATTCCCTAGTATTAAGAAGACTTTTAATAAGGTCTTTTTTAAATTAGATTTATAAATATCTAAATTACTTAGTTCTAGATACCCTTTAGGAGCTTAAACAAATTTATAAAGTTAATTCCTACTAAATACCTTTCTAGTAATCTTATTACTTACTAATATTACTAATTAATATAATAGAGCGTTTAGAGCTTATAATAAGATATAAAAGGGGCTTTATTATTAGTAGTTAAGCTTTTTAATAGACGATTTCTCAATAGAACCCTTAATATTAAATACTAGTACTAAATTACCTACCTCTAGCCTCTCCTTCCTTCTAATCCTCTTATATTAATTATTATAATATATTATAGTTTTCTTATATAAACTATTAATTATCTCTTAGCTTATTTTCTATCCTTATTAAGTTATAAAAAGGCTTATATATATATTTAAACCTCCTCTTCTATTCTTATTACTAAATCCTAATTAAGAACCCTCTAGGTTAGCGTTAGGGGTTTAATAGGACTAATAGGTTTAAATCTATATAAAGGATAGAAAGGGCTAAAGCTAGTTAAAGTATAAACGCTTAATTAGTCTATAAATAAGGTAATAGGAAGGTATAGTTAAGGGTTAATATCTCTCTCTCCTCTAGTTTATATTAATAATATATAAGTAATTAGCTAATAACTAGTATTAAGTACTCTATTAGCCCTCGGGTTATATATAGATATTACTTTCCTCCTTATACTATACTTCTTAGCCTCTGGCTACTGCATAGTGATTTTACCTGCTCAAGTGCAATAGACCTTCTAACTCTGCGCCTCCTAATGATATATAGCCTTCGGTCACGTGATCCCTCATAACCTCCTAAGTTGCTAACTACCTTTCCTAACCACAGCCGCACTTATACGTGCCCCACTAGATAGCCTCACGATCTTTAACTTCATATCGATAATAACGTAGTTTTTAATTATTCAAACTATGAAACTATCGACGTTTCCTCGCGCACTACCCGCGCTGCTAATACCGCCTCTATTACTGCTTTATCCGCTAGAAGTCGTTACTATCTTTATTATACTATTGTTAGTAACGCTCTCTCTATTCGGCGCAAGCCGTACTCACTATTACAGGCTACGCCCGGGTTAAGCTTACCTAGGCTTCTGCCTAGGTTCACCGCCTTAAGGAGCTACCTAGGGCTTACCTAGGGCTTACCTAGTTATTCCCTATAGACTAGTAAAATCTCTACTAGAGAGGAAAACTTATCCTTTTCCTCTTTAGCTTAACTAAATAGTATTATAGCAACCTCTTATTAAATAAACCTAGATCTAACCCCTTATATATTTAAGCTTATTACTATAATAATAATAATAAGTTAAACGCTACTCCCTACTAGTTAGTAAGATAGTTAATAATAATATAGCTAAAACTTAAGATAAGCTATTATAAGCTAATTTAGTAGTAGTAATAAAGTCCCTCTAGTAATAGTTATAGGAGGTTAAGTAGGGGAATAGCTAATACATAGCTATATAAACCCCTATAAGTACTACTAGTAAGATACTAGTAATACCTAGTATAATATATTAAAAGCTATTACCCCTACTCTTAAAGCTTTTAAGTAAATAGAAGGAATATACTACCTAGGTATAATAGATAAGGTATAAGATTACTATAAATAGGGCGTTCTATATTATAGATAGAGAGATATAGTACCTTATTAACTCCTATTTAGATATTATAGCCTAGTAAGTAGTTTCTACTTTCTATAGAGCTAGGGGGAGTAAAGGGAAATATAACCCTAAGGACTTTATAGCTTATTTAGACTAGATATATAAGGACCTAAATATCTAGTTATAAGCTATAGCCTAACTATAGACCCTCTAGTAAAAAGAGAGTAAATCCCTAGTAACCTTCTTACTAAGATTTAAGTAGATACTAGCTAATATAAGTAATATAAACTAGCTTAGCTAAGTCTAGATCTTACTTCTAGAGGCCTCCCTTACCCCTAAGCTAAGGAATTAGCTAATTACTATTAATCTACTAGCTAATTATAATAGCTAGCTCTTAAAGGTCTAGAGTATTATATAGAAAGTAGAGCGTTAGAAAGTTACTAGTAACTACCTAGTAACTTACTAGAGACCTATTATTAAGGATACTAGAGGGGATATTTATATAACTAAAGCTATATATATCTTATAAGTTAAGGAAGTAAGATATTATAACTACTAAAACTCTAGATCCTCTTTAGGTACCTCCCTAGTATAATACTAATAACCTTAGAAGGGCACGAGGGACCCCTATACCTATTATACTTATAGAGCTTGAGGTTATATTACCTAGTACTACCTTAGTAAAGAGGATTAGCTACCTAGGGTTATAAAAGTAAAAACCTTAAAGGAAGAAATAGTATATTATAAGGTTATAAATAATTATAAAGTAGTAACTAATTCCTTAGAAGAAGATAAGGAGTTAGAAAAAGACTAACTCTAGAGCGAAATTAGGCCTTAGAGCCTACTAAGGAGGAGATATTAGGTTAGAAAGAATATAAAGAGGAATACCTAGCTAATAATAAGCTTATTATTATTTAAGTTAGAGTTAATAAAGGATATATAGCTTATACCCTAATAGATATAGGAGTAATACTTATATAATAATTAACCTTTCCCTAGCTTAATACCTCTACTTTCTATATATTAAGAAGAGATACTAACCTATAAGAGGGTATATACTTAGCAGACTATTACTAAGTAATACGCTAGGTATAGTAGTATTAAACCTAGAAATAAGTAGCTATACCTAGCGTATCTTTATATATATAGTTAATAGCCTAGACCTTAATATCCTCTTAGGGCGCCCTTAGATAGAATAGACCTAGGTTATTTATAATAATATAGCTTACTAAATATACTATAGGGGGGGATAAGTTAGTTTATACCTAAAGGATTAAGAAGAAACTCCCCTTATAAATGAAATAAGGGCTATAAGGTTCCTTAATATACCCTTATTCTCTATAATCTATTAACGCTTAGTAAGATAATAGGGTAAGTATTAAGAGGGTACTAAAGAGGTACTAATATAAGCTATTAGCTTATTTAATATTAAGAAAGCCTTAAACCTAAAACTAAAGGAGGATTAATAATATTATTTATTAAACTAGGTCTTAAGGGAGTTTCTTAACTTATTTAACCCTACTAAGGCTTACTTACTACCCCCTAGGTAACTAGGGGTAGACTACTAAATTAACCTTATATTAGGATTAGATAAGAGGGATTTATTACTCCCCTAGGGCCCCCTTTATAGTATATTAAGAGAAGAGCTACTAGTATTAAAAAAGACCCTATAAGACCTCCTAGATAAGGGGTTTATTAAGGCTAGTACCTTACTTATTAGGGTACTAGTACTCTTTATTAGGAAGCTAGGTAAGGGAATTTACTTCTATATTAACTATAAGGCCTTTAATATAATTATAAAAAAGGACTACTACCCCCTCTTACTAATCTCTAAGATATTATACTAGGTAAGTATAGCTAAGAAATATATTAAGCTAGATATAGTAGTAGCTTTCTATAAGTTAAGGGTAATAGAGGAATACTAGGAGAGAACTATATTCTATACTTAATATAAGTTATTTAAGTAAGTAGTCTACTTATTTAGCCTAATTAGTACCCTTACTAGCTTCTAGTAATATATTAATAGTACTTTATAAGACTTTTTTAATAACTTTATTACTACTTATATAAAGAATATATTCATTTACTCTAATAGAACGAGGGAAGACTATAAGAGGAAGGTTTAAGAGGTCCTCTAGAGGCTAGTAGATATAAGCCTAAACCTTAACCCTGCGAAGTATAAGTTCTTAGTTAAGAGGGTTAAATATATAGGGTTTATTATAATAATAGGAGAGGGTCTCTCCTATAATCTTAAGAAACTCTAGGTAATTATGAAGTAGTTACCCCCTACCTTCCTAAAGGGGGTCTAGAGCTTCCTAGGATTTATAAACTATTATAGTATATTTATGTTAGAATATAGGGATATTATTAGGCTACTTATATTACTTATTAAGCAGAATATAACGTTCTAATAAGGAGATAATTAAGAAAAAGCCTTCTTAAAGCTTAAGTAGCTTTTTAATACCTAGCTAATACTCTCTTAGTTTAGCCTAGAGGATAAGATTATTATTAAAACTAATTATTTAGGATTCATATTAAGAGGGGTACTCTTATAAGTTAACCTAGAGGGTACTTAGTATCCTATAGTATTCTACTTATAGAAGCTCTTACCTATAGAGTATAACTACCCTATTTATAATAAGAAGCTCCTAGTAATCCTTTCTTACTTATATATATAGAGGGTAGAGCTATATAATATAACTACTTTTAAGGTATTAACTAACTACTAGGGGCTTAAATACTTTATAAAGAAGTAGCGCCTTATAGAGCGCTAGAGCTAGTAAGTAGAGGAGCTATCTTAGTATAATCTTACTATTAAATACCGCCTTAATAAGGAAGTAATAGCCCCTAATACCCTCTCTTAGAGGGAGTAAGATATATTATAAGGGTAGGATAATAAGTAGAAATAGGAGAGGGTCTTATAGCTAATACTAAACTATACCTACCCCTATAGGGACCCTATAGTTAGCCCCCTAGTAAGGAGAAGTTAGAAGGGCTATACTAATATCCTAGATACTATAGTCTTTAATAGTAACTCTAAACTATAAGTATTATAGCTAGAAACTATAAAAAAGGATATAATATATAAGGCTGCGTACTATATAATTACTTACTAGCTTTAGAGCTTCCTATTAGATATAAAGGCTAGGGTTTAAATTAGTAAGTATAATATTAATAATTAGGGGAGATTAATATTAAGGGGGAGGCTATAAGTACCTAGCGGGGAGGATAATAATAACTTACTAGGGGAGCTCTATATAAAGATTATCTAATAGAGCTACGACTTAAGTATAACTACTTACTTAGGCTATAATAGTATACTATAAATAATAAGCTAGTAGTTCTATTAGCTAGGATAATTATAAATAATATAGAGATTTATAAGGAACTATAATATCTATAGAGGGATATATATCTAGAGGTAAACTAAGAGGGGCTTCCTAAAGCCCCTACTAATACCTACCTAGTTATACTTAGACCTCTTAATAGACTTTATTATAAACTTACTACTTATAAAAGATAATACTAGCTAATACTTATAGGTTATAGTAGATAGGCTAGGTAAGATAGTAATATTAGAGGGGATAGGTAATACGGTCCACGAAGTAGGCGAAAATTATAGGTGAAAAACTATTATCTATTTCGAAGGTTATTTCCTTGAAGGCGATAAGCCCTTTTATAAGGGTTAACGCGTTTAGGTGCGTTTAACGCGTTAAACGCGTTAAATACCCTTAAGTAGAATAACTACGCTAAGCGCGTTTAGTATTAATTACCCGCATAAGAAGAAAAATATATTAACTATAATACGTAGTATAAAATTTAATTTATACCTCCTATTATAATAATATACTAGTAAGTAGAGCTATACTATTATATATAAGTAACTATATATAACCTTACTTCCTTTCTATTCTATATATTTTAATTATATCCTGCTTTAGGCTAAGGGAGTCTTAGGTATAATATTAGTTATCTTTAAGAGGTCGGGGTAGTCCTTATCCTCGTTATTAATAATCTCTTTAGCTATAACTAGGAGTTAGTTAATATTAATACTATAAGTAGTAGCTAGTTAGGTATTATCCTTATATTACTCTAGGAATAGGTAGCGAGATTCGTTACTA
>JAVHLU010002521.1:0-17588 GCA_036785755.1 Colletotrichum ledebouriae
ATATTATAAAGCGTTATTACTATTAGTACTATCTTAGCCTATAGTTTTATAAGTAAGCTAGCTATAGTAAGTATCTTAATCGTTCGAGTTATAACTTCCTAACTAGCCTATTCCCCTCTACTATTTAATTCCTTTATATATAAAGGGGTTATTTTAACCTCTCTTCCTTCTATATTAATCTAATCCTTATATCCTATATAGCTTATAAGTAAAATTACTAATCTCTTAGTATTTTATCTAATCTTATAAATAAAAAGTCCCTTCTATTAAGATACCTATTACTTAAAGGTATATAGAGCGAGTATAATACTACTATAGGTCTTATTAACGCGTAGAAATACGAAGAGCTAACTAGTATATTTATCCTTAATAATAAAGAGCTACTAGTTCTAGTTAAAGCCTTTAGGCTAGTTAAAGAGATCTTATATAATTCTATAGTAAGGGCGTATTGCTTTACTTTCTAACGTTTATCTTGAAATCACCTATTTAGTATATATAACTATATAATATTAGTACTATAGGTATATTAAGCCTTTAATCCTTACCCCCTAAGTAGTATATACTAGCTACTCTAGAGCCTTAGGGCTAAGGTACCCGCTTTAGAGGTACTAAGGTATTATATTATCGCTCTAGTCTAGTAGTAGTATAAAAGAGGTATACTTATATATTATAAGCACGTAGTTTATATTATTAATAATAATATTAATACTTTAGGGGATCTACTTAGGAATAGAGTATAAGGAATAAAGCTTATATTTAAGGAAAGCGAGGTTCGCCTTCCTAACGAGTTTCTTAATTATAATACTATTCTTATAGGTTCTAAAGCGAAGTATATAGTTATATTCTAAATACTAAGTACCTATCTTCTAAAATAGTGCTTTAGAGATAATATTAATATAAAGGTTCTCTATATATCCTATATAATAAAGTATAAGGTCCTTTATCTTTATACGTTTTAAGCTATTAATCGCGTTATTAATAATCTATATACCCTTTATAATAATTAGGTATAAAGCTATTCTAGAATTAACCCGTTCTCTATTATGATATCTAATTAAGGAGGGGATAAGTAGGGACTTATTATTTATAAGGTATATCCCTCTATAGTTATCTAGGACCGTAGACTTATATAATATATAAGGTCCCAGGTAGGGGGTTATAAAAATACTTAGGTACTCTTTATCTAAGTTTATTATATTATCCTTAACCTTATTTAAGAGGGCTATATAGAAAGTAATTACTATTATATTTATAGGGTAGCTAGGGGCTATATTAGATTTCTTAGATAAACCCTTATTACTCCCCTTATTATTTTAGTAGTTTTTACCCTTATAAGGTATAGTATATAGCTAGCCCTTATAAGCGAGTTCTATATAAACATTAGCGAAGCGTGGGTTACTATTTAACTAGTTATAAATCTAAGCTACTTATATATTTATTACTAATATATAGGGGCCCTTCTAGTAATATCTAGTTAAAGTAGCTTCTAAGTAGTTATAATTAATACTTAGCTATTAATAGGTCGACCTATATAGGTATTATTTACTATTAATTAAGTTACTAGTTATAGGAACGCTTAATAGATTAGCCTTATTTATATAGCTAGCTAGCGTTATAAAAACCCTAGCGCTTTATCCTTATAACCTTAAGTAGAGTATATCCTTATATAAGAGGTCCTTAAATATATTAATATATTAGCTTATATTAGAGACTAGGGTCTTTACTCGCTCTTATTTAAGGATATTTATAATCTCTATATTAGCTTAAGTAAGTATAAAGCGATAACTTACTACTTAAAAAAAGGTTTCATAGCAAGGGTATTACTTATTTTAAGAAGCTTAAGCTAGGTAGTGCGGAGGTAAATACCCCTAAAGTCCTTAATCTAGGTATTAGGATTAATACTCCTATTTACCTTCTATAGAACTTAGATATACTCCTCTTAAATAGTAATAAGAGTACTAGCTTTACTTAGAGTATAGTAATATTTAAGATTAATAATAAGGCTATAAAGGGTTATATCCCCTTTAGCGAGAAGTTCTATATATATAAGTATAATATTATTATAAATAATAGTCTCTATAACTAGATAGTTAATCTATTTAAACTCTTAATTCTTATAGGTTTACTTAGATTCTTATATAATAAGTAAATAAAAGTTCTCTAGGTATTATTCTTATATACCTATAGTATTCTTATTAATTATAATTAGGGTAGCTAGAAGCTAAAGGAGTTAAAATTTATTTATTATTTATATCCTAGTAATAGACTTAGGAGTAGTCTTAGAAATAGTATTAGTAATAGCTTCTTCTAGAGCCTCCTAGTTAAGTAGAGTAATATATTAATTATAAGCGCTCTTCTCTTATAAGTATTAAGTATTAATATCCTGGTTTTATTTAATAGTATATATATTAAGAGTTAGAGCTTCTAACGAGGTCTTACCTAGGTATAAAGGTCCCTTAGGGTTATCTAGGTTCATATACTTCTAGACTCTAGTAGCTTAAGCTTTAGCTTAGATTATAATATACTAAGTAGTAAAATCCTTATATATAATTAGGTAATATAATACTATAATAGCTATAATAAAAGATATTATAATTAAAGTTATTTAGAAATAGAGGGTTTATAATAATAGAGGATAGTATATAATAAGAAAGAAAGAAGGAATAGGAGAGAGGAAGTTTTAATAAGTACTTTTAATAGTAAAGGCTCGTTTTAAAATAGTAATTAGGGGTTTAGTTAGAGCTAGGCTTATAACTATTAAGAAATATCCTATAGGGCTATATTTATAGTTACTAAAGAGCTTATTCTGTTATAATAAGAGTAGCTATAACGTAGTTACTTATAACTATAGTTAGAGGAACGACCCTGGAAAAAGGTCGCTCCGGAGCTAATATTAGTTATATACTGCGCTAGGAACGGGCGATACTAAAGATATTATAATATTTAGCTACTCTAATAGCAGGGGTTAGGCAACCGGATAGCACCTAATAATAATTATACATATAATAATAATACCCTAGAGGATAACTCTTCTATACATCTATTATATAATTTTTAAATTACTAAGCTTAGACTATACTAGCTAAGGTTATTTAACTCTACGTAGCTAGCTTCGCTTACTATAAATACTAATTTATACTAAAAACTCTATATTTAATACTAGATTAAAAAGAATAACGTATATAATATATAAATAAAAGTAATCCTACCCCTAGCCCCTTATTACTAATATCACGTGCTATATAATATTATCCTTTTAAACCCCTCGGGCTAAGCATATTAGTTCCTAGGCTTAAGTATGACCTTCTAATAGCTAGTAGCGAATTATATAGGAATATACTAGTAGAAGTTAATATCCTACTCTAGAACTTCTAAGACGTTAAATCTCTATAGGAGGTTAGTAGCGACTATTCTTATTTTAGCCTAAGTAAAGCTATAATTTATTAGATAATAATTAGCAAGAGAGTCGGGTTTAGAGACTTACTTAATACTAATATAGGAGTACTTACCTCTAGAGAATAGGTAGTAAGCGTCTATATTATATGTTTTATTAGTAATAAATAATAGCTAATATATACTAAAGATTAAAAGAGAGGTTACTTACTTAGGAGCAGGTACGCCCTCCTATTTATCCTTAGATAACTATCTCTTAAGCTAGAAAAGCTTAGCTTAGGGCTAAAACGCTTTATTATAATATAGATTATAATAAGAAGTAGAAATAATAGTATAAGGGGGTAGGTTATAACTATATAGGGTAACCTATTAGTTACCTATATAGTAGCCTATCTTAGAAGCGATTAGGTATAGTTATAAGTTCTCCTTAATATAAGCCTCGAGGTATTTATACTCTAGCTCGTTATAAACCGACTTACTTATAATAATATTATTATTAAAACCCTTAGCTAGGAGGGAGTTAAGTAGCTTCGCCTAAATATTAGGGTTATAAGCGAGCTCGAGGAAGAGATAGCTAATAGTACTAGATATTATCTCAGAGCTAGCGAGTAGGATCTTAGCTATTTAGTTAATAATATTATATATAGCTATAGTAGTACTAGTATTAGGTTTCTTACCCTCCTTAATTAAATACTAGAGGAGATCGTAGCGTTCTACCTCGCTTATACGCTTATAACGCTAGATAATAGCGTTAATAGCTATAATTATCTCAGTAGGCTAGTTAAACTAAATATTAATACTAAATATATATAAGCACTTCTTAATATAGTATTATTTACTAAGACTATTAAAAGTCGAGCGAGAGATAGACTTCTAGACTTACTTATCTACTCCGTCTTTAATTATACTATTAGGGTTAGTCTATCTAAACCCTTTTCTAAATAAATACTTACCTATACTTAGCCTAAGTTAGTATTATCTCTTATTATTAAAGATAAAGCGTTTTAACTTATATATTAAGAGCTATGTTATAGAGGTCGTCTATTAGGTTAACCTTAATACCTTCCTTAGTATTATAAATAGGGTTAGTATTAATCCGAGTTTAGTATTTATTAAGAAGGTCCTATATAGTAGTCTTAAAAAGCGTCTCTAGGTTATTAATATAGATAATAGTAAAAGCAGGTAATAAGAAACGCTTAAGGTACTTATATAGCTCTAGATAGCTATATAACAAAGAGAAGTTAAACTAAAACAAACTCTATAAGTAACTAACTACTAGTAGTACTTATATCTTACTAAAGAGGCCGGGATTAAACTTATTATAAGAGATCTTAGTATATATAGTAACCTTAGGAAGATCTATCTTTATTAATATTATCTTTATAGCTTCTTTATTAGAGATCTAGACCTAGCGAGGTCTAAGCCGGATAATACCCCTATACTTCTAATAACTCTTCTTAACTAACTTCTAGATAGTACTAATAGAGAATAAGTATTAAAGATAGAGATTAGTTAGAGGGGTATACTAAGGTCCGGGAACCTTCTAAAGGGGAGATTTAAAGTTATTAATCTTATGCTTAATCTGAACGCTAGCGAATATAATTACCGCGAAGTACATAGCGACTATGTAAGCCGAAGCCATGTTGTCTGAGACTCAGAGAGGTTAACTCAGAGCCAAGGCTTTCAACGTCAATAAGAGGAAAGCGCCAAGATAAGTTGACAACTAATGGGATGATAGGTCTTGAACACCGGGGCGAGAACGAACAACCCAGAGAGACACAGAAACTATTTGTACCAGGGCTGGCCGGCGATTAATCATGAAGTTAAGTCTATTCAGCCACACCGTCGGGCTTTTGATATAGGATGAACACACACGATCCTCTCTGCAGTTAATCCCGTCGGTGTTGCCATGGCCTGCCTGGTATCGCATGTTGGTGCAGTTGACACGACTCAGACTCGGTCTGTATCGCACCCACGTGAAGCTGTTGCGATGGGCTGTTTCAGCCCGCGTAAACTCTATCATATTGAACCACGCGACGGGGAAGCTGGCTTGAGTTTTCCAGAAAACTTCACGGTGGCACGCATCTCCAGCGCCAACCCAGTCTGCAGAGGCTGGCGCGAATCGGCTCGTCCAGAATTGGTGACATGACTGGGCCCTCCCTTGGTTAGGTTGGTTGCCTCATGTGAGAGACAACATGGAGATATCTCGCATTTGACTCTCATTCTGGCATACTCAGCGAAAACTCTGTTCACGGCACCTAACCCATGAGCTGTGTCGGTTGTCTTATTCCCGCGCCGTGATAACCGCTCCTGGCCATTTCGTCCGGAAACGATTAGGAGGCGGAAACACAAAAAAATCTACTCGCGGCTACTAGTTGCCGTAGACGGATGAGTTGGCGACATACATACCGAGAAAAGTCTGGTTAGGAGTTTCTAATTGCGCGGTCCCCAGCGTGATCGGAGTTTCATGTGAATTTTCAACTGTGGCCTGCCATATGGTCTAGACTATCTCTTTCTCCGCAACCAAGTCTATGCTTTCCCGCCCCCCACCCCCACTCTCTCTCTAATGAACTCTAAGTCTAGCGGAGTTGAACCAAAATGTCTAAGTCTATCACCTTTCTAAATGCGTCTAAATTGAACCGAACCCCGCCCGGTATAAGGGTCCTCTATTTGGCCCATCTCATGGCACCAGGGCAAGTCGGGTCATGCTCGACATACTTGAGAGAGCCGAAAACGGACCAGAGCTGGCCCAAGAAGTTACGCTCGTCGCAGTGGTACAGATCACCGAGGAGGGGCTTGATAGCCTCAGTGGCCTCGTCAGCCTTGTAGAAGGGAATGCGACTGTTGATCGTGAGTCATTGGAATTCGTCATCAAGATTTTCTTTGGACAAGGCGAAGAGCTTACGGGAAGAGGTGGTGAACGACATGCTTCTCAATGATGCCGTGGAACAGGTGCTTGCCAACGAAACCGAAGTCGCGGTCGACGGTGGCAAGGGCACCCTTGACGAAAGTCCAGCCCTCCTCGGTGTAGTGAGGGACCTCAGGGTGATTGTGGTGCAGGTAGGTGATGGCAACTGAGGGGTAAACTGATTAGCACTCGGTCAAATGCAACGTCTGAAAGACTCGAACAGCGAGATTCCAGGTTTGGCATGGAAAGGATTGCATACCGAGCCAGTGGTGGACCCAGAAATACGGGACCGCGTAGAGGAGGAGGACGGTGGAGACGTCAAGGATCTGGGCGGCCTTGTACAGGGCTCCGAAGGTGATGGCGAGACCAAGGTCGGAAATGGCAATGAAGATGGCTTCATTTGGACGGAAAACCGCACTGGTGGGGTCGAAGTGGCTGACGCGCAAGTAACCGGCGAGAGTGCCGACTTCACGCTGCTTGCTACCCTTACCAGCAGTGGCGTTGAAGAAGAGGTACATCTGCCATCCGAAGAGCTGGTGGCCGATGAGGTTGATGAGCTGGAGGATGGGGGTGTCCTCGAAGAGCTCGTGGAGATCGATGCTGCCGAAAAGGGGCTTCTTGGAGGTCTTGGGCTGGGTGGCGGGGACAAAGGCCATGTCCTTTTGCATGTGACCGGTGAATCGGTGGTGACGGTGGTGAGAGAACTTCCAGGAGAAGTACGGGACCAGGAGGAAGGAGTGGAGCACCCAGCCGACGCAGTCGTTCAGCTTGGTGTTCTTGGAGAAGGCACCGTGGCCGCACTCGTGGCCCAAGATCCAGACGCCGGTGCAGACGAGTCCCTGGAGGAAGCCGTAGACCATCCAGGCGGCGCCGCGGACGATGGGGTCTTGGATCCCGGGGATGAAGGTGAGAGCAGCCCAGACGAGGGCGGCGACCATGGTGTAGTCGCGGAAGACGTAGTAGAAAGATGTCCACAGAGAAGGCTCAAAGCAGTGAGCGGGGATGGTGTCCCTGATGGTCTGGATATCAGGGAACTCAGGCTCAGAGCGATTCTGGATTCCAGGGTCAGCGATCCATCGTGATCCGGGAGGAAAAGTCCCCGACTCACCTGCTGCTGCGGCTTTTCGACCACCGCCGCCGTAGCACGTTGACGAGCCGCCATCGTGCTGGAAGGTGCCACCTGTGAGACGCTTGAGAGTTTTCTGTATATACGCAGCTGTTGGTTGGGTGTATATGAGATGAACAGAACGCTCACGTCTCTTCAGGGCAGCAACGAATGTCGATATGAAGAGGAACCCGATGAAGATGGAAGAAGGTGGGTGAGTGAGTGAGTGAAAAAGTCTTGCTTGCGCGAGGTAAGGAAAAGGACAGGGACAGGGACAGACCAGATACCGCGACGTGTCTCTCTCCCCTTTTCTTCCTTTTTTTTACCTTTTTTTTTTTTTTTTCCCCCCTTTGTTCTTTACAAGTATGTATGCAGCGGCCAGCATTGACGGTGGGTCGAATTCGTGGCTAGGTCGATCATGGAATAGGGGTCCAAACAGTGTGGATCTGCTGCCCACAAGCACAAGCCTGGCAGAATGGCAGGAAAAAAAAAAACCTAAAAAGAAGATGACGATGGTCAGTGTGCCAATGGCAGGTGTTTGGAATCATTCGAGTGTCGGCAAAAGACGTGACTCGCGACCGTGTCTAACCTTGAGACGCCAGCCCAAGCCAGCCGCAACGCCTCTCGTAACTCAAAAGACGGACACACAAAGGCTTGAGCCACCTGTGTTGACTCAGGCTAGGCTGTCCGGAGATGTCGTTGCTGAAGAATTCCTCGCTTCGTCGCTTTCTTGTTTCTTGCGACCGCCTGCCCGTTTGTCTTCGACTCTGACCGCACATCGCAAGAAGAGGCCACCCGCTTTCGCAGGCGGTGAGCGATATCCGAGCCACTATGTTGAGACTCGCGGATCTATCCTGCGTTGCGATCCTTGGAAACTCGACAAGAGGCTTCCTCGCTTAGACGAGACTATACGGCATTCAGCTTAGCCAGTGGGAGAGTTTCAGGGTCCCGTCCCACGTGCGGACAACAAAGAGGCTTGGAAATCCACGCACAAAGCCCCCTCAATCCCAACACTTTTGCCCCTGGCTCTGATCGACCGATTCGGAAATGAACTCCATCATGCGTTTGAACTTGGCTTTGCCTCCAGATGGGTACGGTGACCCAGGACCCTAAAAACCCCTCTGTTGACTAGAACCTGTATGGATAGACCCTATTGGTCCGTCTGTGAGTCTTCTCCGTCTTCTCCAATAACCCCCAACGACCCCCAAACGAGAGACAGCGCATCTCCATTCTCCAAGTGTCTACTGTAAAACAAGGGACCGTCGGATGGACCCACCTCCCACTCGGCGTAAATAGGAAAAGGAGGGAGAAAACACATGTCAACGAGGTTCATATAGTTGCGCAAAGCCTCCTTGTCCCGCAGGACGAGCAGTTTCTCAATCCTATACCGTCTTATCTTGTCATTGCTGGAATCCTGAACTCTAGATTCGGGTAAACGGGAGCTTAATCGCGCAATGCAGTAACATTGGGCCAATCCATGGAGTTGAGAGAGCTTAAACGGCCTTTTTTCTGGATTTCCGGAGAAGAGGCTGCAACTAGCATCAACCTTCTCATCTGTCTACTCCAGATACGTCTTCTGTTGTACGTGACGATGAGGTTGCCTGTAAATCACGCGACTTCGCGAGTTGCACCTTGAAGACACAACAGAGTCCCTGCCTGCGCGAACTCTATTTGTCAGCTTAGAGAGAGCAAGGATATCCCATGGCCACCGTCAGAGCAGAACGGCTGCCCGTCCGATTATTAGATGGCGAACCTCGGAATGACCTAGACTCTTCTCTTGATTAATCTCATCAGTTGCAGCTGGAAGCTGGCTTTGCCGCCATTCGGAAGTCAGTCAACTCACCCTAGCCCAGTAGCACCATGACAGTATCAAAGGCGAATGGAGTCAACCACCGACATCTCGCAGACTTGCTCGAGTTTGTGAGACTCCATTCCCCATTCTACGCAAGATTATGGGAGTCTACAACAATTGCCGAGAAAGATATGCCAGTCTCCTTGGACGAATTACCTATAGTTGACCACGCGTCGCTTTGGAAAGCAAACACCTGCCTCCACAGTCAAGTTGTGACATCGAAGCAGAAAGACGGAATCGTGTTCAAGACGGGAGGTGAGCGTCTTCGTTTGGGGGACTCGTTAGAACCATCCGCTCATCACCCGCAGGAACGACAAACAACCCCAAGGTGTCGTTTTACAGCCAGCAGGAACTCCATGGCCTTTCACTTCAGCTGGCCGAGTCCTTGGCTCGCTGTGGTGTGAGGGAAGGGGACATGGTCGCCAATCTCTTCTACGCAGGCGACCTCTACGGCAGCTTCTTGCTGCACATTGTGTCCGTGTACCATCGTCCTGGAGGGGCTATGCAGCTCCCCGTGGCCGGACACGTTGGCATTCCGTCCATGGAAAGACACATCATCGAGTTCGAGGCAACCGTCATTCTTGCCACCGTCACCACCATGTCGCAACTTGCAGAACGTATACTCGAAGCAGGAAAGACGCACCCCTCCGTCCGTCTACTCTTGTTCTCGGGTGAGGCCTTCTACGACGACCAAGCCGGTCTGTTGAAAGCGGCATTCCCGAATGCAAGCATTAGGTCGGTGGTCTACGGTTCCATGGACTGCGGGATTATCGGTCTGCCCCCGAAACCCGAGCACTACAACAACGATCCTCGTCTTCACCAGGTCAACAGTCCCAACATCATTGTGGAAATCATCAACGACGACGGCGAGGTAATCACGACCCCGGGAGAGACGGGAAGTCTAGTTGTGACCAACGTTGAACGGCGCCTCATGCCCATCATCCGCTACCCGTCCGGTGACCGGGCCGCGTGGGTTGATCCGGCGCTGGGTCTTTTCCGTATCCTCGACAGGGACCGCACGACCATCCGCCTTGGGCCGGTGTCCATCGACTTCGTGGACCTGCGACGTGTTGTCTCGACAGTACTGCATGACAGGCCGGTTGGCAAGATTCAGGCCGTCATGACGCGGCAAGACAGAAAAGACCTTCTGACGGTGAACATTGCTTACAAGCCGGAATCGGACGAGGAGAGTTCGCGGCTGCAGGCTGGATTGAGAAGGGAGCTGGGTGTGGTGCGGCCCATGTTTCGAGAGCACGTCGAGAAAGACCTCGTCAACGAGCTGCAGGTCAACTTCGTTACCATGCAAGAGCTTGCCGTCAACCCTAGAAGTGGCAAGACTGTCGAGGTGCTGGATCTCAGGTCAACCATGGTGTAACCAACCCTGTTTGCGACAATGCCCTGACTCGATGGCTGTGCGTGCTAAGACAGTTTTTCCAACCAAGTGTACGCCCATTGGCTACGGCACGACGTCAATTTTGAGCACGTTGACCGGGCTTGGCGTCCGTGTGCTCGGAGATGTCAGTTAAATAAGCTCTCGTTCTGGCCAAGAGCCGTTTGGAAACTCGTGCCGTCTCTCATACCGGATGGATCGCATTGGTCTTATGCCGAGCGCCACAGCCGCAGCGAGTTCGGGACACCAGGATCGTGTTTCTCATGCCAAAGACTGGCCCTTGTCGTCCCCGGATGAACCGGCCGATACGCGCACGAGTGCGGGGGATGAGCGGACTGGGCCATCGGGTTGCATAAACCGCTTCTGCGGCCGCAAAGTTTATTGACTAGCAGCCGCACAACGTTCTGGCGACAACTTTTGGTGACATCTCATCACAAATTCATAAATGCTCCCGAGAGCAATCCAAACAGTTAGCTCGTTCATGCCATCTCAGCCACCTTCGCTGTCGCAGACTGAATCTCTCATGACACATAACAAAGTCGCGTAAAACACGCCCTACCAAGCCATCAAACCGCCATGCCCGACACAACTGCCAAGAACCCAGCGCCGGCTGGTCCAATTCACGGACAGACAGCGGTGGGCAGTCTCGTTCCGTATTGTCCCAATGCCACAAACCCCCCCCCCCCCCCCCCCCCCCCCCCCGGCCCCCCATTCTGGTCCGTTCTTACGCTGATATCCCACGGCCGGGGGTAGGTGGGGCGAACCGGCGTGGTTCGACGCCCTTGAGAGTCCATACTACGATGACTCTCACCGGAGATTCCAGGCATACGTGCGCGAATACGTCGACACACACTTGCTCCCCCATGCGCAGGAGTGGGAAGCCGCCGGAGAGTGCCCCTCGGCTGCGAGATTGCACTTCGCCAAGTCCGGCCTGGCTTTCCTTGACGTGCCGAGGGAGTACAGACCCAAGGAGCTCATGACGGTCGCAGGCATCCCGTTCGACGAGCTGGATGTCTTTCACGAGCTGATCCTGATGGACGAGATGGCTCGGATCCCGAGCGGGGTCCCCCTCGCCTTGGCGGGGGCATCGAACGTGGGCGCCCCGCCCGTCTGGATCGCGGGAACCGAGCAGCAGAAGAGACGATGGCTGCCAGGCCTCTTCACGTGGGACACGAGCTTCTGTCTGGCCATCACGGAGCCCACCGCCAGCAGCGACGTGAGCGCCATGCGCGCCAGGGCGGAGAAGACCGCCGACGGAAGGCAGTACATCGTCAACGGGCGCAAGAAATGGGTTACCGGCGCTCCGTGGGCCACCCATATGACGACTGCCGTCCGCACGGGCGAACCTGGTCGGGGCGGCATCTCCCTCCTTGTCGTCCCACTCGACTCCCCGGGTATCACGGTCAGGAAGATCCACAACTCCGGCCACAACGCCGGCGGTTCCTCGTGGGTCATTCTGGAGAACGTGAAAGTCCCGGTCGATCACTTGCTTGGAGACGAAAACGGAGCTTTCCCGATAAGCATGCGCAACTTCAACAAAGAGCGCTTCATCCTAACCGTGGATTGCAATAGGCAAGCCCGTGTATGTCTCTCGGAAGCGCTTCAGCATGCACACGACCGCGAGACCTTTGGGAAACCGCTCGCCTCTCATCAAATCATTCGACACAAGATCACGACAATTGCGCGCGAGGTTGAAGGACACTGGGCCTGGCTGGAACAGATAGCGTACCACGTCAACATCCATGGCTGGCAGACAAAGGACGCCGCTAGTCGGATCGCGTTGGCAAAGATACAGGGCGGCAGAATGGTCGAACAGGCTGTCAGGGAAAGTCAGCAGATACACGGCGGGATGGGTTTCGTGAGGGGGGTGACAATGACTGAGCAGATCTCGCGCGACCTCCGCCTGAAAGTCATTGGCGGGGGAAGCGAAGAGATTCTGAGCGATTTGGCATGGCGTGAAGAACACGAGCGGGCTTCGGTTCTAGGCGCGAAACTATAGCCGCGTGGAAGCTTTGCTCGGACAAGCTTAAAGAGAGTTTATCTACCCCAAATCGTGCTTCCGTGATCCGACTTCCAACGTGGACTTGGGCACCCAGTCGCCTCTGTCAAGCATGATGGCTCTCAGTGTACGGGTATTCATGAGTCAGTTGACGGCGTCTCGGGCACCTTGGCGAAATAGGAAATCAACCCCGATTGTCCACGGGTCGTCCGATATGCTTTAGGAAAGTTGATGGAAACAAAATGTTTGATCTAGGCCCCCTGTTCATCTGGGGGTTACAGTTCTAAGGTTTCTTCGAGATTGCCTACGCTCGACTTCGGACTGACAGATGGACGCGGCAGGCAATGACCGATTGACTGGGCTAGGTAGTACAGAGTAATCGCACTACGTGTCCACTGCTACCCTGACGATACCTCGGAATCGAATTGCGCCCCTTAAAACAAAGCCGAGGCAACTCAATTGAATAACCGCTTCTTTGTTAAACTATCACTTCGAAACTTATCCACCCTAACTCCATGCAAAATCGTCTTGATTGAGTTGCCAGCTCACTGAACATGACTTCTGACGCTGTCAAGTCCCATCCGGACTACAGACATTTCGCATCCATACCATGGTGCGCAAAAGTCCTGAGCGAGTTCGACACCCCCTCACACGTCGTCCAAGTATCTGCAAACCGGACAATACTGCCAACAAAAGAGAACACGTACGTCGGAGGAACGCTCAACACCCCAGACACCATCGCCGCGTGGTTTGTGCTCCACCCGCGCCCACAACCGCCCGACTAGAAGGTTGGCGAACTGTGTTCGCTCATCACCTTCGGAGACGGCATGATCGGTTTCCCTCAGACGGCACATGGTGGAGTTGTTGCTTTGGTCTTGGACGAAGTGACGGGAATCACGATTGTTGCGCAAAGACCCGAGGGAGCAGAGCCCAACAAGGACTTCCGGACGGCATACTTGAACACGACATTCCTGAGGCCGGTCCCCGCTCCAGGCACCATTCTGGTGAGATCGAGAGTCGTCAAGACTGAGGGTCGCAAGAATTTCGTCACTGCGC
Source organism: Colletotrichum ledebouriae (assembly GCA_036785755.1). Taxonomy (NCBI): domain Eukaryota; kingdom Fungi; phylum Ascomycota; class Sordariomycetes; order Glomerellales; family Glomerellaceae; genus Colletotrichum; species Colletotrichum ledebouriae. The sequence goes on from JAVHLU010002521.1 coordinate 13,704, forward strand.
AAATAGAAGATGAGAAAGGGGAAGTTTTGGCGAAGGCGGAAGTGTTGTATATCTCAATACAAACCAAATTATGAGTCAAGCGCCACTTCCCAGCATACAGTAATGATTAGAAGAACAGCGAAAAACCAAATAAATGATCGTTCCAGGGTGCATGTTTATTCACATAAGTGTTCGCATAACTTCCGAGTTTAGTGATAGATATCATTTGGGCGACCACTCCAAGTCCATACAAGTCCTTAGCAAGTAGCTGGTTCTGATTCTAGTATGAAGGCTGACAGAAAGCCGGTGAACCATAGTACGAAACATTTCATCATGCAATAGGATCAAAACAAGTCAGAGAGCGAATCCGTTGCATTCTTTGGGCTCGACAGCAATTGGAACTGTGTCATTTTCGCATGCTCCGGTCCCAATTCTTCAACTACGGATTCGCTTCGGGTCTTCACGATAAATGAAATGCAATCATTGAAAATTTGCTGCGTGAGACACTGAACTATCGATGCCTTGGAGAAAGCATTGGATCATCGGTCTAAGAGGACAGATCTTGTTAGTTTCCCAGTGGAGATAATGCGAGGCTCAGCTGAACTCCCCATTGGCCGCATCATCGTGGAGCTAGACCCAGCCCACAGTCGCACCGCTCCGAGTTGCAATTATAACAAGTCACCAGTAGTTCTTAGAGTTGCACGTGAGGAACCGAATTCGCTGATAGATCCAATCATCGCTGACAAATTGGTGTCCAGGGCACGGAATGTGGTCTCTTTGAACGGTATCGTAAGCAGAGCAAATATAAGAAGTTGAATTCCATCTACGAACATCGGGCGAGGATATTTCTTTAACGGAAGAGCCTGCCCGAAGCTGCCTAAGACTCAACCTAATTACGACCGGCAAATATCCTTGGGAGTATCTGCGAACCGCCTGACTGCGAATGGACTGCCCCGACTCCAATCAAACATTCAACCATCCATCATGACCTTACCGTACAAGAAGGTTCTTCTCATCGGTGCCACTTCGGGAATAGGCGCCGCGCCGCGCTGGCAGACAAATTGGTGGAAAATGGAACATTTGTCGTAGCCGCGCGTAGACAAAAAGGCAAACTTGACAGCTTCGTTGCCAAACATGGAACCCACAAGGCTGCAGGAGCCGTGGTGGATATACTCTAACTCGACTTAGTAAGCTAAATCTGACTTCATTCCCTACCTGAGAATGATCCTAAATGTGTGTGCACATATTTCCGAGTTTACAGAGGCAATTGCTCAAGACCCATCCTGACCTGGATTGTGTCCTTCTCAATGTAAGTGTTCACCGAGGGCTGGACTTCACGAAACCCGAAACAGTCAGCCTCAATGTCGAGCACGAAGCGCTATTTTCTAATTACTTACCTTACGAGCACTTGGCAAAAGCTTTTCTTCCGCACTTGTCGAAGAAAAGCACCCCAACAGATTTGGTATATACCACCTCACAGCTTGGTCTCATTCCCTTGATGCGCTGCCCCAAATACAGCGGCTCAAAGGCAGCCATGCATGGCTTCATTATGGCTCTCAGAGCACAGCTGAAAGCCGCCTGTAGCAACGTCAGCATCGTTGAGGTCTATCCTCCAGCCGCGCAAACCGAGTTGCGTGACGCCAAGAACCAACCCGACTTGAAGAACAGACATGAAATCGGAATGCCCTTAGATGACTTCGTGGATGAGATGTATGATAGGGGGAGAGCAGGGGAAGTGCAGATCCCGGGTGGGACAGCTAAACCTATGTTTGACGCTTTCGAGCGCAGAAGACAGGAGTATTTTGGCACATTCAACGACCAGATGAACGAGACCTTGGTAGACTTTACCGCCTGACAGGTGTCAAAATGCTACAACCAAAGAGATTCTGTTTTTAACTTCGATGAGGATGTTTCTATGCCATTTTCTTTTTCCTTGTTCATTTTTTGAATGTTCGTGGACAGCACGCCAATTATTTGGGAGGCGATCCCAGGTGCTGATAGCCGATAGAAAAGCCAGTGACTGAGAACAAGTCCAAACGAAGGCTTATCTCATTAGCACCTAATGTGGAAATCGACGACGACGATATTGTTAAGCTCGAAGTGGGCGTCGTGCCTAGCATGCAGTTTGTGGACAACTGATAGCCCGCAAATCGCAGAGAGAAGCGTAACCAGATATGAAAAGGCTGACTTACAATCATAAGTGGTTCTATACCAAATATCGGCAATATGAATCACACCGGAGCAAAGAAAACAAGTCCGCTTCTCGTAGTTTGTACTCGTTCGACAATCGTGACGCCAGTGCAGACCTTACTGGAATCGGTGATATAAGATTTGGAGAATTAGCAACAAATTGTCGGATTCAAGTGAGAGACTTAACAAGTTGCTGAGCTAACCAGAATCCAACGAGGTCTCCACGGCGATCATCAGAGGCATACCCGCTTTTACCTGCAGCGGTGATACATGAATTGTCGGCCGAGTTATATCAATAGGCATTCCATGAGTCGCTACAATTTCGTCCACATTTCACAAGTTTCTCTGTGGGAAAGCATTGAGCAAACCGGCTTCAATAAGTTCAATGCCGGGTTCCTACATCCCACGTAGTTCTGAGTACCCCGTGAGGTCTGGTCCTTCCAAGTGACTCCAGGGAGTGATGATGGAAGGAGAGTTCGTTGTTTCACTATGTGCAGAGGCTGTAGTTGTAGACGAAGGCATCCGAATCTCCGCAACAGCCAAAATCGAAGTAATCGCCCAAACTATGCCAAGATTGGCACATGTATACATCTTCGGGCTGTATGCGTGGTGGTGGTATGTTCTTCCGAGGAATATATGGGGGCTTTCCATAGACAGTATGCAATATGAGTACTGCCAAAACAAGAAGGACCCTTGATGGATGTTCTTGAAATTTGTTTTCTAGTCGGAAAACATTGGGCGCTGTTCTCTGTCTGCCATCGCAGGGAACGGTGCGTAACAGAGCGAACACTACTCACACCTTCATAAAAACGCCTGACAATTTTCCGCTTGCAACTGCTCGGGTGGTTATAGAACCTTTCTAGAAAATTTCAACGTAATTCTTGTCCTTCCTTACGTCTTCTCGCAAAATTTGACTTCTTCACATGCGGCGCTGCCTTGGTTTATCGTGATGAATCGGGTGTTAGTAGATGGTCTCTGGATGGAATTACCTGGCGACAAACGCTTGCCGGTTCTAGTTATATTGAGAAACGTCCTATAGGGCCATATTTATAGTTACTAAAGAGCTTGATCTATTATAACGAGAGTAGCTATACTATAGTCGCTTATAACTACGGTTAGAGAAACGACCCCGGAATAAGGTTACTCCGGAGCTAATATTAGTTATATGCTACGCTAGGAATAGGTAATGCTAAAGGTATTATAATATACCCCCCTAGATATAGCTATAGCTAGAAAAGCACTTAACTACGTAGTATCCCTTAAAATACTTAAATATAAAGTAGTATATCGATAAATAACCTATTAATAAGCCTATTAATAAAAGAGATAATAAAATAAAGTTATTTATATTAGGTATAGGCAGAGCGTAAATAGTTATAGTTTTCTACTTTTATAACTATTACTATTATTATTATAATACCCTTTATTTACTAACTCTTACTAATAGTAATAGAATCCGTTATCTCTTATTAGCTTAAGTAAGGTAGCTATTATTATATTAATTCTAAATAAAATAACCTAGCTACCCTCCTACTTTCTTCACTCTTCCCTATATATAATATAATAACTATATATATACCTAACTTTTATCCTAATAATAACTTTATTACGCGCGCGCGTATATACTTATAATATATAACGATCTTAAAGCTATTATAATATACTAATATATTTATAAATACCTCTTAAAAAGAAGATTAGTTAGGCTATAGCCCT
>JAVHLU010002522.1:0-17581 GCA_036785755.1 Colletotrichum ledebouriae
ATTATTATTACTATTACTATTACTATTATTACTATTATTACTATTATTATTAATACTAGCTTTAATAGTTAGATTCGGTAAAGAGTTATTACTAGGATATAGAGGAGACATCTTAGTATTATTATTATTATTATCGAATCGGGATTTAATATATATAGGCAACTCTTTCTATTAAGTAATGAAGTTGTTTTCCAATATAATAACGTCTCTTAACTATTGCACCTTTTTATTATTAACATTATAGACCTTATATATATTAGAGCTATAACTAATAATAGCTCCCTTTAAAGCTCTAGGATCGACCTTCTTAATTAACTAATTATAATCTTTATAGTAGTATAAACTACCCTATAACTACCCTTATATTATTTATATTAGGCTTCTTTTTACTCTTTAACTTAAAAGGAGTCTTATATTTAAGAGCCTTATAAGTGGATCTATTATATAGATATATTAAGGTAAGGATTGCCTTACCCTATAGGTTTAAGGGTGAACTAGAGTTATATGAAATAGCCCTAGTGTTATTAATAATAGTGCGTATAATATACTCTATTAATATGTTTAGTTTATATATATGTAGAGGTCTAATATTATACATAAAACTACTATTTATATATAGTTTTAATATGTTTATTAGTAAATTCTGAGCTTATAACTGTCTCCTTAGTACGCTTATAGCTATACTAAGAGGGTAACGAGAGGTCTAGCGAAATAGTATTATAGGCTATACCTAGGTCGAGCCTACCTAAGCTTCTACCTAGGTTTATTTCCTCGGGAAGCTACCTAGGGCTTACCTAGGACCTACCTAGTAGCTCCTTATAAACTAGTAAAATCTCTACTAGAGAGGAAAACTCCCCTTTTCTTCTTTAGTTTCAATAAATAATATTATAATAAATTATTATTAAATAAACTTAGGTCTAACCCCTTATATATTTAAGCTTATTATTATAATAATAATAATAGGTAGAGCGCTACTTCCTATTAGTTAGTAACATAATTAATAATACCATAGCTAAAACTTAAGACGAGCTATTATAAGCTAATTTAATAATAAAACTAGAGTCCCTCTAGTAAGAGTTATAGGGGGTCGAGCAGGGGAATAGCTAATATATAGCTATATGGACCCCTATAAGTACTATTAATAAAGCCCTAGTAATACCTAGTATTATATATTAGAAGCTACTACCCCTACTCCTAAAGTTTTTAAATAAGTAAAAGGAATATACCTCCTAAGTAAAGTAAATGAAATATAAAATAAGTATTAATAAGGCGTTCTACCTTATAAATATAGAGGTATAATACCTTATTAACTCCTACTTAAATATTGCTCTCTAATACGTAATCTCTAATTTTTATAAAGGTAGGGGGGATAATAAATAATATAACCTAGAGGATTTTATAACTTATTTTAATTAGATTTATAAGAACCTTAATATCTAATTATAAGCTATAGCCTAATTATAAACCCTCTAGTAAAAAGAAAATAAAGCCCTACTAACCTTTCTACTAAGGTTTAAGTAAATACTAGCTAATACAAGTAGTATAAACTAGCTAAGTTAAGTCTAGATCTTACTTTTAGAGGCCTCTCTTACCCCTAGGCTAAGGAATTAGCTAATTATTATTAACTTACTAGCTTATTATAATAGCTAGCTCTTGAAGGTTTAGAGTATTATATAGAAAGTAGAGCGCTAAAAAGTCACTAGTAACTACCTAGTAATATACTAGAGACCTACTACTAAGGATATTAAGGGGGATATTTATATAACTAGCATAATATATATCTTATAAGTTAAGGAGGCGAAATATTATAATTATTAAAGCTCTAGGTCCTCCTTAGGTTCTTCCTTAGTATAATACTAATACCTATTAAAAGGTATAAAGGACTCCTATACTTATTATACTTATAAGATTAAGAAGTATATTACTTAATATTACTCTAATAAAGAGGACTAGCTACCTAGGGTTCTAAAAATAAAGATTCTAAAGGAAAGATTAATATATTATTAAGTTATAAATAACTACTAGGTAGTAGCTAACGTTTTAAAAGGAGATAAGAAGTTAGAGAAAGACTAACTTTAAAGTAAAGTTATACCCTAGAGCTTACTAAGGAGGAGATATTAAGTTAAAAGGAATATAAATAGAAATAACTAGCTAATAATAAGCTTATTATTATTTAAGTTAGAATTAATAGATAATATTAAGCTTATACCCTAGTAAATACTAGGAGTAATACTTATATAATAATTAACTTTTCCCTGACTTAATATCTTTACTTTTTATATATTAAGAGAAAATACCAACTTATAAGGGGATATATACTTAATAGGCTATTACTAGGTAATACCCTAGGGGTAGTAGCGTTTAACCTAGAGATACGTAGCTATACCTAGTATATCTTTATATATATAGTTAATAGCCTAGATCTAAATATCCTCTTAGAGCGCCCCTAGATAGAATAAAACTAAGTTATTTATAATATTATAGCTTACTAAGTATACTATAGGAGGGGGTATATTAGGTTATACCTAAAGGACTAAGAGGAAATACCCCTTATAAAGGAAATAAAAGTAGTAAGATTCCTTAATATACCCTTATTCTCTATAATTTACTTACGCCTATAAAGATAATAAGGTAAGTACTAGGAAGGTATTATAGAGGTATTAATATAAGCTATTAGCCTAGCTAATATTAAGAAAGCCCTAAACCTAAAGCTAAAGGTGCACTAATAATACTATTTACTAAGCTAGGTCTTAGGGGAATTCCCTAACTTCTTTAATTTTAATAAGGCTTACTTATTACCCCTTAGGTAACCTAGAGTAGATTATTAAATTAACCTTATATCAGGATTAAATAAAAAGGAACCCCTACTCCCTTAAAGCACCCTCTATAATATATTAAGAGAAGAGCTACTAATATTAAAAAAGACCTTATAAGACGTCTTAAATAAGTGTCACTGAGCTAGGTTAGACCTCCCTGAATTTTAGGTCACGTGACTTGCGCGTTACGTGATTACTAAGCGACTCTTTAGCCTTCCGGGCTGCGCTAGCCTGCAGTTAGACTTTTTCCTTCTTTAATATAGAATCCACTTAATATAGTATAATTAAAGCATATTAACCTTCGCCTATTAGCTATTTATAATACTATTCTATATTCTTCTATTAATTCTCTAGAGACGGAAGTATAATATCTTAATTAACTATTACCCTAACCCTATTAGTTAACTAATATAAGTATAGCACCTAACTAAGCGCTAAGCCGACTAATCTATACTAACTAACTAACCTGAAATTAATTAATACCACCCCTCTACTATATTACTAATATATTAAACGAGTTATAACTAGCTAGCTATAGTTATAAGGCTATAACTACGCTTATACTTAATACTAGAAGGCTCCTAGAGCCTTATATTAAAGCTCTTTAATACTACTATACCGCGCTACCTAATTATAATACTCCCTTATGCGACGACCTAAAGGTTTTAACCTAAATAAACCTATATATAAATAGCCTATTAAAAGCCTATTTATAAACCTCGATATAGAGGGACGCGAGAGCTAGCTTAGAGTGCTATTACTAAGTTATAAAAGTCCCCGAACCTCCTTATTATTAACTACGATTACCTAGGTAAAGGCTAGAAGATTACCCTCACTCTTAATAATATAATATAGCTATTTTAGAATAACCCTAACTTAACCCTTACCTAGATTTAAGACTAGCTTATAAAGAGAGCTACTTAAGGTACTAAGTCTTAAGCCTTATACGCTAGATATATTACTATATGTAATAACCTTCGTATAATAATACTACCCAATACCTAGAATATAAGAATTAAGAGCTCTAGGAGCGCTTAGGTAATACCTATACTACTAGTAATAACGCTAAGTAATCCGCTACGCTTAAGCGCTACTAAGAAGAGTTTAACTAAGCTTAATATAACGTAGCTACTATTACTAAGGAGCGGGATAAGGCAAGGGATACTAATAAAGCTTTACTTTAGCGCTTTAAATATAATATAACTACTATACCTCCCCCTATAAACCCTCCCCGTAGTAACTATAGCGCTACGCTCTAGGCGATCCTTAACTAAATAATATACCTAAAGAGTTAGGTCTATTCTAACTCGCTCTTATTAACTATTAGTAGTAATAGCACCTAATCTACTAAGATACCTAAAGTCCCTATCTTTATAAGTACTAAGGGTACTAACCCTAAGTACTTAAAGTTTAATACCTAGCTCTTTTATATTAAGATACGCCTTAATAGTAGAGAGTATTATAGCGAGTCCTAACGTTTTAAGTATATACTCTTATATCTTAGGGGAACTACTTATAATATCTTATCCCCCCTCCTTAAAGGGGACCTGCTTTAAATTACTATAGCGGAATAGCTTATTAAAGAGCTAAAGGGTATCTTTATTAACCTAGTTTAGTATAATCAGGCTTAAATAAAGCTTAATACCCTTACTATCTTATTTAAGGATATCTAGGTTAAGCGAGCTACTTTTACTAAGCTTACTTATAAAGCTAAACTCCTAGAGTCTTAGTAGCGCTAGAAGTTCTATAAGAAGCTACTTACCTCCCTTTAGAATTAGTACTCTATTTATTATATAAATAGCGCCTTTAACTTCTAGGATTATACTACTAAGGTCTATACTATAGCTTATATTATATCCCCTTTTAATACCCGCTTAGCTAACTAAGCTACTACGCAAAGCCCTACCTTAGTAGCTTATACTAAACCCTCTAGCAGAGGAAATCCCTATACTTAAGCCTATACTAACTAGGGTTAAATCCCTAAGGCCATATATAAGAAGCTCTATAACTAGGGCGCCTGCTTTATCTATAGTAATATTAGCTATACCTCGCGGGATTACCCCTATAAGAGGGCTAGAGCTACTATAAGTATTACTAAGCCTACTAAAGCTACTAGTAGTAACCTAGAGCTAGTAGAAAACTAGAGCCCCTAGCAAAAGCAGACTCCTTACTAGGGGAGACCTAAAGAGATTAGTAATTAATAATAGTATTTATTAACCTATAATAACTAATTAGTAGTAAACTACTAGAAAAAGAGTTAGTTCTAGTTTATAATAGATATAATATTCGCCTAAAAGCCCTTCTTAATACTAGAGTAAATAGCTACGCTTTTATAAATACTTATATAACCCCCTTACTAAGGGAGTTTTACTACGCTAAATATAATAAGTTATAGCGCCTTATCCTAGCTACTAGGCTAAATAGCAAGCTATTAGATACTATAACTAAGGTATAAATAACCTATATATAAGTAGACTACTAAGAATTAATATAGATACCCCTCTTCTAACTTAATATAGGGAGATATAACCTTATCCTTAGCTACCTATAGTTTAATTACTATAATATTAGCATAGATATACACTATTAGCGCTTATATTAGCTAAGTAATACCCCTATAACCTAGGACCTCTTCTAAAGAATTATATAGGATACTAAGGACCTCCTTTAACCTACTAAAATCAATATTAAGTATTAACTTAATATAGAGCGCTATTAAGCTATATTTAAAGCTAAGTAATAGCTCTATAGCGCCCGAAAGGCTATAAGGAGTAAGATAAAGACCCCTATAAAAGTTCTATAGTAAAGCAGCGCGCCTAAGGACTTAGGATATAGTAATAGCCTATAGAAGATAAATATAGCGTTAAGGGGAGCGCTAATAGCTAATTAGACCTAGCTAACGCTATATCTAAAGCCTAGACCCCTTAGCCCGGAGGTATAATAAGTAAAGAGAGACCTTAATATAGCGCTTATTAGCGCTATAGGGTTTAAGAGGAACCTAAAGTATACTAATATTAAACTAGGCTCTATATTACTATACAAGCTCGACCTAATAATTACTAATAAGTAAGAGGAAGAAGAGAAAGGCGTAAGCCCGCTAGAGGTTAATAAAGCTAAAAACTAGCGCCTAATTAATAAGAGGCTCTTATTATACCTCTAGGACTAGAAAGATTACTTTAGTAAGACTACTAGTAACGCATTACCTCCCTACTACCCTTATAACTACTAGATTAAATTAGAGCTAGGCGCAAAGGAGTAGTTAACTTTCTACTTACTATATAAGTAATCGCTACTAGAACTTAAGGCTACTTAGTAATACCTCCTTAAGAAACTAAAAAAAAGCTTTATAACGCTAGGTAATACTCTATTTATATCCTTAATACTATTTATTTAAAAGGCTAATAGCTACCTATAGTTCTATATTAACTTCTAAAAGCTAAAAAGGTTTACTAGGAAGGACTAGTACTTACTACCCTTAATTAACGAGATACTAAGCTGAATTAGCTAAGCTAAAGTATTTATAAAGATTAATATCCGCTAGGTATTTTATTAGATTTATATTTACTCTAACTTAGAAGACTTAACGACGTTCCGCACCTAGTATAGCTCCTATAAGTATAAAGTTCTACCCTTTAGGCTCTATAATAGCCTAGCGACGTATTAATAATATATAAATAACACGCTTATAGAATACCTAGACGATTTCTATTTAGCGTATATAGATAATATCCTAGTTTACTCAGAAGACCCCCTCTAATACGAGGAGTATATTAAGAAGGTCTTTAACTAGCTATACTAAGCAGGGCTTTAGGCTAATATTAAGAAGTGCGAATTTAGTATAACTATAATACGCTACCTTAGGTTTATTATTATAACTAAAGGGATTAGCCCGGACCCTAAGAAGGTCTCTATAGTAAAAGACTAGTAGTTACTAACTATAGTGCGTAGTATCTAGTCCTTCCCAGGGTTTTATAACTTCTACTATTAATTCGTTACGAATTATAAGAAGATTGCTCGACCTCTTACTAAGCTTATAGCTAAAGACGCCTATTTTAGCTTTAATAATAACTACGCGGTAGTATTTATAACGCTAAAAGAGGCCCTAATATTAGCCCCTATCCTATACTACTAGAAGCCTAAACTACTAACTTAAGTTAAGATAAATACCTCTAAATCGGTCTATACTACTACCCTCCTCTAATAGCAACCTAATAATAGTCTATAGTACCCTATAGCTTATTTCTTAAAGACTATATCACTAATAGAGATAAATTACCCTATCTATAACTATAAGATAATAATAATTATCCTAGCGTTAGAAGAGTAGAGGGCTAAACTCTCTATAATTACCTAGCGTTTCGAGGTTATTATAAACTACTAACTACTACTCTACTTTATAACTAAACGGCTTCTAAATATCCGCTAAGCCCGCTAGTTAAGTATCTTAGCTAGTTTTAACTTCTATATCTAGTACTACCTAGGGTATAAAAACGTACTAGCTAACGCCCTCTTATAGAAGAATAAAGACCTCTAAACTTAATAAGCTATTATTAAATTAGACTATACTTAGGTATTACTACTACCTACTTACTTATCCCTAGAGGCTATAAGTAAGCTATACTAGCTACTAGAAGCTACTCTAAGCAGTCCTATAGCTATTATTAATACCCTAGAGCTAGAGGATAAGCTAAGAGGCTACCTCCTAGTCAAATAGATACTCTAGTTAAACTAGGAACTCGATATACTATTACTTAAAGCGCTAAAGATACTTGCTATTACTAAAAAAGAGCGCTAGAGGATAAGAGATAGACTCCTAATAATAGATAAGAAGCTTATAATACTAGAAGAAGAGGACCTATATATAAAGTTAATCTATAAAGCCTTTGTTTAGAGACTTATAGTATACCTAGGCTAAAATAAGACTATTAAACTTCTAAAGGAACGCTACTACTAGCCCCGCCTAACTACTAACGTTAAGTAATATATTTATAACTATTATACTTATTACTAGGCTTAGAAGCTAAGGGATAAGCCTCTAAGCGAGTTAAGACCCTTACTAATACTAGATTACCCCTGGGAGTATATTATAATAGATTTTATATCCTACCTACCTAACTACTATAGGTATAATAACGTATTAATAGTAATATATTACCTATTAAAAAAGATAGTCTCCCTCCCCTGTTATAAGACTATTATAGCATAGGACCTCGCCTAGCTATATTATACTTATATCTTCTAGTATACTAGTTTCCTTATTACAATTAAATCTAATAAGGGCCCTTAGTTTACTTCTAACTTCTAGAACGAGCTCTATAAGATATATAGTATAACTATATAGCTAAGTATAGTAGGTTATATAGAGACTAACGGATAGATAGAAATTCTTAACTAGTATCTAACTCAATGCTTATACCTATAAATAAACTAGTTCTAAGATAACTAGAGCAAAATACTCCCTACTATAGACTTTGCCTAGGTAGTATTACTAAATAAAACTATAAGGCTTATAATATTTAAAATTAAATAGGGATACCTACTATAAATAAGCTTTAATTAGGACTAATATATATAAAGGTTCTTAACTATAAAAGAGAAAATTAACTAAGGCGACGCCTAGTAGCTTATATAAAACCTCTATAGCGCCTAGGATATTACTAAAAGAAATATAGCTACTACCTAATAATATTATACCTAAGCTACTAACCTCTGCTACTAGCCTAATAACTTAGCTATAGGGAACCCTATCTATATATTAATAGAGGGATAGCGCTAGGAGAACTTCTTAAAGCTATTAATACTATAGGATAGCTTATAGCTAATTAAAGCCGCTAGCCCTAGGGGGATATAGGTACTAGACCTGCTAAAGGAATATAACTACTACCTAGTATTTTACCCTAGTAAGCTTTAGAAGGCTGCTATAGACCCCCTACTAAGTTAATTCGAGGACCCCCTGCCCGCGATTAAGTTTAATAATAAGCTAGAGTATAAAGTTATATAGATAACTACTAGCTAGTTATACTAAGGATAGCTATAGTATTACGCTAACTAGAGGGGCTAGAACTACGATGCTACTTAGTATAACGCTAAGAGCTTTAAGTATACCCTAGTAGCTATATAAGACTTCTATACTACTAACCTAGCTGCCGCGGGGCTATTAAAATACCTTTTAGCTTAGCTTTTAGCTACTACCTAAGATAAGGACCCCGCTGCTATAGATAATAATAACGCCCTAGTATAAGTAAGGAAAGGGGAGAGGAATACTATTTAGGGAAGTATCTATATTATAGTTAATTACCACGGATAGTAATATTAGTAAGGGGGGGGGGGGGGGATATTATAGCGCTAGGTTAGACCTCCCTAAATTTCAGGTTATATAACTTATGGGTTATATAATTACTAAGCGACTCTTTAGCCTTCCGGGCTACGCTAGCCTATAGTTAGACTTTTCCCTTCTTTAACGTAGAATCCACTTAATATAGCGTAATTAAAGCGTGTTAACCTTCGCCTATTAGCTGTTCGTGACATAAGGGGTTTATTAGGGCTAGTAGCTCTCTAACTAGGGTATTAATACTCTTTATAAAGAAGCTAGGTAGAGGTATTTACTTTTATATTAATTATAAAGCTCTTGATATAATTATTAAAAGAGACTACTACTCCCTCTTATTAATTTCTAAGATATTATATTAAATAAATATAGCTAAGTAGTATATTAAGTTAGATAGAATAATAACTTTCTATAAGTTAAGAGTAATAGAGGGGTACTAGGAGAGAACTATATTCTATATCTAATATAAATTATTTAAATAAGTAATCTACTTATTAAGCCTAACTAATACCCCTATAAGCTTCTAGTAATATATTAATAATACCTTATAAGACTTCTTTAAGAACTTTATTACTACTTGTATTAATAATATATTAATCTATTCTAATAAAATAAAGAGAGACTATAGGAGGAAGGTCTAGGAGGTTCTCTAGAGGCTAGTAGATATAGGCTTAAACCTTAACTCTATAAAATATAAGTTCTTAGTAAAAAGAGTTAAATATTTAGGGTTTCTTATAATAATGAGAGAGGGTCTCTCTTATAACCTTAAGAGACTCTAGGTAATTACTAAGTAGCTACCCCCTACCTCCCTAAAAGGGGTTTAAAGCTTCCTAAGGTTTATAAACTATTATAATATATTTATACTAAGGTATAGAGATATTATTAGGCTATTAATAAAGCTTATTAAGAAGAATATAATATTTTAATAGGGAGATAACTAGGAATAAGCTTTCTCTTAGCTTAAGTAGCTCTTTAATACCTAGCTAGTACTTTACTAATTTAATCTAGAAAATAAGACTATTATTAAGATTAATTACTTAGGATTTATACTAAGAGGGGTATTCTCTTAGATTAGTCTAGAGAGTACCTAGTACCTTATAATATTCTACTTATAAAAACTCTTACTTATTAAATAAAACTACCTAATTACTTAAGCTAAAGAGGAAAAGGGGAAGTTTTCCTCTCTAGTAGAGATTTCGCTAGTCTATAGGGAATAACTAGGTAAGCCCTAGGTAAGTCCTAGGTAGCTCCCTAAGGTAATAAACCTAAATAGAAGCCTAGATAGGCTTAACTTAAGTATAGCTTATAATACTATCCCCCCTCCTAGCTAGTCCCCCCTAGGTATAGGCTAGGTTACTATTATTATCTATAACTAGCCTATATAAGGCTTTATAGCTATCTACTATAGCGGTTTTTATAATAGCTTTTATAAGCTCCTAAGTAGGCTCTATATACCCCTCCTACTTAACTAGGACCTCGCGCCTCTACCCCACCTAACTACCTTCTATTATACTATATATATCTTCTCTATATACTACTTAAGCTCGCTATTATTAGCTATAATTAGTAGTAGCTAGAGATCTATCCTTATCTAGGTAGATAGGGGGTCCTCTAGTACTCTCTAAAGGAGGTCTATATAAAACCTTAGGTAAGTATTACTAAGTATATCTAATTTAATAATAAATAAGCTTAGAGCTCCTATTATAATATATTTATAATATAACTATAATAGCTTCTTACTAAGCCTAGGGCTTTTATAGTTAGCTATTAAAAGCTAAACCTTATTACCTACTTAGTACTCCTCTACAGCTATCTTATATTAAATTATATTCTCCTCGCTATACTACTAGGTTATTATAATACTTACTTAGATAAAGTCTATTACCTCTTATAGTCTTATTACTAGGAGGGGAGTTACTATATCCCTAGAGGGGGTCTCTTATACTATATTATTTATAATAAGTATAGGGTTAGTATAGTACTTATATTCTAAGAAGAATAGCGAGAGCCTAGTTATACTACTAACTTTATTATAAAGCGCTAGCTAAGTAATAAGTAAGAGCTACCCCTAGTTATTCTATACCTAGGTTATAAATACCTATAGGATAGCTTATATCTCATAGTTCTACCTCTTAGTACTACTATTAGTCTATAAGTAATATATAGTACTTAATAATCTCTTTATATTAATAAGGCAGTAGAATTTAGCCTAGAAGTAGCTTACCTAATTAAACCCCTAATTACTAATAATACTATATAAGAACCTATAGAACTAGAAGTAAGAGGTAAAGAACTAGTAAGTATAAGCTTCTACCTCTATAGTGCTTATCTCCTCTAATATTACTACCTTACTTAGCCTATTTACTATAACCTATAAATATTGAGTTCGGAATTACGCTATAGCCCCTTTGCAAAAAGACTATAATAAATTTACTTAGTTCGCAAGTATAATTTAGGAAATACTATGCGAGTATTTTAACTTATACTCTCTACTAGTTAAGGAAAATAATATAGGAACCCTATATATTCCTATTACTTATAAGTAAACCTTTATATAAAGTTAGACGCGCGCTATACTAGGGCTAATTATATTAGAGCTAAATAGGCTACTAAGGCTCTTATAGCCTAGAAACGCCCTCGCTAAACCTTCTAATAAGGAAAAAGCTACTATATAAAATAACTCCTTAACCTAAAGGGTTAACCTTTTAATAAGGTGCTAAAGGTACTATAAATACTACTATATAAGAGGTAACTCTTTAACTAAAGAGGTCTTTCCTAAGAGGTTCTTATAGCTAGAAGTATAAGAAGCTTTACTACGAGTAGGGCCTTATACCTCTCCCTCTTCTTTATCCTTATCCCTTAACTATATTAATACTAGACCCTATATATAAATATACTAAGCCTAAGCGAGGTATACCTTTTAGTATAAATAATATAGAGGGGATTACTAGAGATTTTAGCCTTAATATAATTAATAAAACCCGCTCCTTTATTAATTACTCTACTATATATAGAGAGTATATTATTAATATAGCCCTTAAGAGGGCTTATTTTAATACCCCTATTAGGGACTCTATAAGGCGTAATAGTATTAGAGCTAAGTAAGTAAACTTAGTAATAGAAGTTTAGTAGGTTATTATATACCCTATAGAGTAGCCCTTCTTCGAGTAGGTCCTCTATATTGCTAAGGTAGAGGTAGCCTAGGTGGCCTAGGCCTATTAGGGCTTGAATATTAGTAAGTACGGCTTATGCTAACTATAATATAGAGAGAGCGTTGCTAACGACGGCATAGCTACGAAGGCGTTAGCTAACCTAATCGAATAAGAGGACTACTAGCGGATAAAGTAGCAATAGAGGCGGTATTAGTAGCGTAGGTAGTGCGCGAGAGGATAAGTTAATAGTTTTATAATCTATTAAATAATTAAAAACCACGTTATTATCGATATAAAGTTAAAGATCGTGAGGCTATCTAGTAGGGCATATATAAGTATAGCTATAGTTAGGAAAGGTAGTTAGTAATTGCGATCACGTGACCGAAGGCTATATATTATTAGGAGGCGCGGAGTTAGAAGGTCTATTGCACTTAAGCAGGTAAAATCACTATGCAGTAGCTAGAGGCTACCTATAAGTATTAGCTAGTATTATCCTTTATAAGTAGTAAGTTTATAATAAAGTCTATTAAGAGGTCTAAGTATAACGAGGTAGGTACTAGTAGGGGCTTTAGGAAACCCCTCTTAGCTTACCTCTAGATATATATCTATCTATAGATATCGTAGTTCCTTATAAATCTCTATACTATTTATAATTACCCTAGCTAGTAGAACTACTAGCTTACTATTTCTAGTGTATTATTATAGCCTAGGTAAGTAGTTATACTTAAGTTATAGCTCTACTAGATAATCTTTATATAAAGCTCCCCTAGTAAGTTATTATTATCCTCCCCGCTAGGTACTTATAGCCTCCCTTAGAATATTAGCCTCCCCTAACTATTTATATTATACTTATTAATTTAAACCTTAGCTTTTATATCTAATAAGAAGCTCTAAAGCTAGTAAGTAACTATATAGTATATAGCTTTATATATTATATCCTTTTTTATAGTTTTTAGCTATAGCGCTTATAGTTTAGGGTTACTATTAATAATTATAATATCTAGGATATTAGTATAGCCCTTCTAACTTCTCCTTACTAGGGACTAGCTATAGGGTCCCTATAGGGGTAAGCGTAGTTTAGTATTAGCTATAAGACCCTCCCCTGCTTTTACTTATTATCCTACCCTTATAGTATATCTTATTCTCTCTAAGAGAGGGCGTTAGGGGCTATTACTTCCTTACTTAGGTAGTATTTAATAGTAAAGTTATACTAGGATAGCTCCTCTACTTACTAGCTCTAGCGCTCTATAAGGTATTACTTTTTTATAAAGTACTTAAGCCCCTAGTAATTAGTTAATACCTTAAAAGTAGTTATATTATATAGCGTTACTCTCTATATATATAAGTAAAAAAGAACTACTAGGAGCTTCTTATTATAAATAGAGTAGTTATACTCCGTAGGTAAGAGTTTCTATAAGTAGAATATTATAGGGCGCTAGGTACCTTCTAAGTTAACTTATAAAAGCACCCCTTTTACTATAAATTCTAAATAGTTAGTTTTAATAATAGTCTTATTTCTTAAATTAAACTAGCGGAGTACTAGCTAGGTACTAGAGAGCTACTTAAGCTATAAAAATGCTTATTCTTAGTTATCTCCTTACTAGAATATTATATTCTTTCTAATAAGTAATATAAGCAATTTTATAATATTCCTATACTCCAGTATAAATATACTATAGTAGTTTATAAACCCTAGGAAGCTTTAGATACTCTTTAAAGAGGTAGGGGGTAGCTATTTAGTAATTACTTAGAGTTCTTTAGGGTTATAAGAGAAACCCTCTCTAGTAGTTATTATAAACTTTATATATGTAACTTTCTTTACTAAGAACTTATACTTTATAGGATTAAGGTTTAGCTTAGTATTTACTAGCCTCTAGGGGACATCCTAGACCTTCCTCTTATAGTTTCTTTTTATTTTATTAGAGTAAATTAGCATATTATTTATATAAGTAGTAATAAAGTCATTAAGAAAGTCCTATAAGATATTATTAATATTTTATTAGAAGCTAGTAGGGGTGTTTTTTAGGCTAAATAAGTAGATTACTTATTTAAATAATTTATACTAAGTATAGAATATAGTTCTCTCTTAGTACTCCTTTATTATTTTTAACTCATAAAAGGCAATTACTATATCTAGCTTAGTATATTACTTAGCTATACTTACTTAAAATAATATCTTGGAGATTAGTAAAAGGGGGTAGTAATCCTTCTTAGTAATTATATTAAGAGCTTTATAATTAATATAGAAGCGAATTCCTCTATTTAGCTTCATTATAAAGAGTATTAGTACCCTAGATAGTAAGCTACTAGCTTTAATAAACCCCTTATCTAGGAGGTTTTATAAGGTCTTCTTTAGTATTAATATAAGAGTATAGCTATAAGCCTAAACTAGGAAGGGCTAGAATGCTAAAATATAAGTATGCGTAGTTATATTAAACTATTAGTTAACTTTCTTAAGTCTATAGGTTATAGAGTTTTCTTAAGGATATATATATTTGCTACTAACTCGCTAGTAGTTTACTAATAGTATAGCTCTATACTCTATACCTATTATTATTCCTTATAATTACCCCCCCCCCTCTAACGCCTTAGTCCCTAAGGCGTACTAGTAGGGTAATATAGCTCTATACTATTATAGATAGCGTCAAAATGCCTATATAGTGTTTCCCGAATTGTGCCTGCGAACTGGGTGAATTTGTTGTAGTCTTTTTGCGAAGGGGCTGCGGCGTAATTCCGAACTCAATAGACAGCGTTACTAACTATAGGGCGACGTTTTAGCACCTTTATTACCTTATTTATAGGTTATATAAGCTATAAATATCTTAAACATCTTTTAGATAATACTGAAATAAGTAATAACCTTATAAATAATAATAATAATAATAAGGCTATAAATATAATAAATCTTCCACCTTATGAAGCCTACTTTAAGGGCAAGTTTATTACTAAGGTTAATAAAAAATCAATATATAATAAAGATCTAGATTATCTAGATTATATAGCCTCAGATCTTTATAGACCTATAAGTCCTAAAAACTATAATTACTATAGGTAGTTTATAATATTTATCAATAAATATACCCGCTTTGCGTGGGGAAAACTATTAAGATATAAGACTATAGAGTCTATTACTAAAGCCTTTAATAAATCTAAGGCTAAAGTTAATAATAATAATAATAATAAGCGTATAAGAGAATTTAATACGGATAGTAGATTAGAATTCACTAATAAACATATTAAAACTATATATATAAATAGTAGTATTATCTATAATATTAGACCTCCTTATACCTATGAACTAAACGGATTAATAGAGCGTATTATACGCACTATTACTAGTAAAACTAGGGCTGTTTTATATAACTCTGGTCTACCCTTAAACCTATAGGGTGAAGCAGTCCTTGCTTCTATATATCTATATAATAGATCCCCTTATAAGGCTATTTAATATAAAACTCCCTTTGAGTTAAAGAATAAACGAAAGCTTAATATAAATAATGAAAGGGTATAGGGTAGTTTATACTACTATAAAAATTATAATCCGTTAATAAAGAAGCTTAACCCTAGAGCTTTAAAGGGAGCTATTATTAGTTATAGCTCTAATGGTGGCCTCTAGCTACTGCATAGGGATTTTACCTGCTTAAGTGCAACAGACCTTCTAACTCCGCGCCTCCTGATAATACATAGCCTTCGGTCACGTGATTATAACTTTCCTAACTATAGCTATACTTATATATGCCTATAGCCTCACGATCTTTAACTTTATATTAATAATAACGTAGTTTTTAATTATTTCAACTATAAAACTATTAACCTTTCCTCTTATATACCACCTACGCTACTAATACTGCCTCTATTACTACTTCGTCCACTAGAAGTCGTTACTATCTTTATAGCTATGCTATTATTAGTAACGCTCTCTCTATTTAGCGTAAGCTATACTTACTAACGTTTACCTAGGCTACCTCGGCTACCTCTGCCTTAGTAATATAGAGGATATACTTAAAGAAGAGCTACTCTATAGGGTATATAATAACCTACTAAACTTCTACTACTAAGTTTACTTACTTAGCTTTAATACTATCGCGCCTTATAAAGTCCCTTATAGGGGTATTAAGGTAAGCCCTCTTAAGGGCTATACTAATAATACGCTCTCTATATATAGCGGAGTAGTTAATAAAGGAGCGGGTTTTATTAATTATATTAAGGCTAAACTCTCTAGTAACCCCCTCTATATTATTTATATTAAAAGGCGTGCTTTACTTAGGCTTAGTATATTTATATATAAGGTCTAGTATTAATATCGTTAAGGGAAAAGGATAAGGAAGAGGGAGAGGTATAAGGCCCTACTTATAGTAGAGCTTTTTATACTTCTAGCTATAAGAACCTCTTAGGAAAAACCTCTTTAGTAAGGAGTTATCTCTCGTATAGTAGTATTTACCTTACTAGAAGGTTAACCTTTTAGGTTAAGGAGTTATCTTATATAGTAGCTTTCGTAGCACCTTATTAGAAGGTTTAGCGAGGGTATTTCTAGGCCACGAGAGCCTTAGTAGCCTATTTAGCTCTAATATAATTAACCCTAGTATAGCGCGTATCCGACTTTATATAGTAATATTTAGAGGGTTTGCTTATAAGTAGTAGGAATATATAGGGTTCCTATATTATTTTCCTTAACTAGTAGAGGGTATAGGTTAAAAGACCTATATAGTATTTCCTAATTTATATTTATAAACTAGGTGAATTTATTATAGTCTTTTTGCGAAGGGGCTGCGGCGTAATTCCGAACTCAATAGCTCTAATAGTTATAAGGTCTATAATATTAATAATAAAAAGGTATAATAGTTAAGAGACGTTATTATATTAGAAAACACCTTTATTACTTAATATAAAGAGTTACCTATATATATTAAATCCCAATTTAATAATAATACTACTAAAAGTAGTAATAATAATAATAACAATACTTAGATATCTCCCCTATATCCTAGTAATAACTCTTTACCGAATCTAACTATTAAGGCTAGTATTAATAATAATAATAAAAACAATAATAAAATTGTAAGAGTATAGCTATAGGCCTAAACCAGGAAGGGCTAGAATACTAAAACATAGGTATATGTAGTTATATTAAACTATTACTTAACCTTCTAAGTCTCTAGCCTATAGAGCTCTCTTAAGGGTATATATATTTACTACTAATTCGCTAATACTTTACTAATAGCGTAGCCCTATACCCTATACCTACTATTATTCCTTATAATTTACCCCCCCCCCCCCCCCCGCCC
>JAVHLU010002523.1:0-17573 GCA_036785755.1 Colletotrichum ledebouriae
CTATCTTATTATAAGTAATAGTTAATACCTTAGATTCGCTCTCTTTAGTATCCTTATATAATTAAGTAACCTTAGTTATCTAGTATTAAATATTATATTAATTATATATATTATATAGAGTATACCTTTCCTTAGTTAAATATACTTCTATAATTTCATATAGTAAATAAAAACGTTCGAGTAATAACTCTTTCTAATAGTCTAATCCGTAGTTAGAGTCCTTAAGTTCCGCCTTTTTATTAAGTATTAAATTAGTATAATACTAGTCCGAGGTATACCTTAGTAAGGTTTAATATAGGTTAAGGGTAGCTATAGCTAGGTTCCTATTATCTAACTTAATATAACTATTAATAGTATTAATAAAGCGATATATATCTTAGTAGATAGTCCTTAAACTACTATTAATATATATATCTTCGACTTTATTATTATATAGAAGTAGATCGAATAACCTAATTATATTAGTCTTAAATCGAGGAGTACTACGCCTAGGTTTTATAACTAACGTTCTAGCTATTACTTATACTACCCCTTCTTTATCTATAGAGAGAAGGAATATAAGAAAGTTATAGCTAACTAAGAACTTATTAGAGTTAGATAATAGTTTAATAGTATCTCTTAGCTTAGCTAGTAGTTAAGGGTATTAATTACCTTAGCTATTATTATTATTATAAGTAGGGCTACCTCCTCTACTATTTTAGCCCTCGGGGTTATTATTATTACCTCTATTACTAGGATCTCTAGGCGGTATAAGTAGTAGTAATAGTAGAGGAGTATCCCCTATATATTTAATATCCTAATTATATCCTTTACCTTTATTAAGGTTTAATAAACTAGCTTCTAGTTCCTAGGCGCCTATCTTACTATATTACTTACTTTAGCTATAAGTATTAGAGTAACTCTATAAGTTACTTAGCTTAGGTATAAGAAAGCTACTTACTACTTTTCCTTAGGTTAGGAATAAAGTACTTAATATATCTTTACTTTCTTTAAATACTATATAAAAGGTATTTAAGCTTAGCTCTAGTATTAATATAATAGTTATATCTTTTAATATAAGTTTAAGAGGTAGGAGTTATAAATTATTTATAAAACTTCGTTTAAACTTATAATATTCCTCTAGAGTTAATAAGAGTATTAAGAAAGCTTTAGGGATTATTATTATATTAAGTTTAGATATAGGTTTTAAGATATCTAGCTTATTTATAGCTTTAGCTCTTAGGGTTTTATAGCCTCCCCTCTCTTTATCCTCTTTAAAGGGGAGTATTAGGTCTAGAGTCTAGCCCTATTTAGTCTCTATCTTAATATATTAATTATAATGAGGGAGATTAAAGTAATACTATTACTTAATAGTATTAGTATATAGTGGGGATGGACTTGGCTGCGCAACTTTCGGAAAACTCCCTTAGCGCACGGACCCGTTGCAGGGAGACTATAGAGTAGAGCATAGAGGAGAGGAGCGTAGCGGAGGAAAAGATAGTATTATTATTATTACGATTAGTACCTTAATAACCCTATACCTCGTTTTTTTTAGTATTTTTCTTAGGGAATCCGCGCCTAATTTAGATAATCTCTTTTAATTAGATCTGCGAATTATTCTACGTATCTTTTAAGCTTACTCTTAATATTCGTACCCGTTTATAGGTAGAGCTATGTTGTTTGTTATCTTTCTAGTTCCTATCGGTTCCAGCCCTTTTCCAATAGTTATAAGTTAGTTATCTATACTTATAGGACCTTATTTTAAATATATTAGGTAGTCTTATATACCTCCCTATATAGTATTGACTTTTAAATATATTTATAGTAGTTTACTAAATATTATTTAAAGTTCTTATAAGTAATAGCTATAATAGTTACCTTTATTACTAACTTAAGAAGGGTATACTTAGTCTAAGTAAGTAATATATAGAACTTATCTAGGTATTACTTAAGCGCTACTATAAAGTTTAAAATAATTAAATAGTTAATAGGTTCTAGAAGGTTAGACTTAAGACCTTTTTTAACTTTATAATTAGAAAGTAGCTTATAGAGTATTATTATTAGAGGTTTATTATCTCTTTAGGATATTCCTTAGTTAAGGAAATCTTCGAGGTTTAATATCTCTTAGGGATATCTCCTAGTTAAGGGAAATAGTAAAGGGTTAATATCTCTTTTTCCTAGTTAAGAGAAAGGGGGAGTTTAGAGGCTTTTAATAATATATAATACCTATAGGTATTAACTACTAAGATACTACTTTATATAAACTTAACGGGGTTAGCTATCTATATAGTTAAGTGCTTTCTTTAATTATAAGGGACCTCCTTAGTTATAAGGGGATATAGTTAACTATTAAAGTCGTGCTACTAATTAATATAGTCTACGTAATAAGCGAAAAATAGGGGTGAAAATTCTATAGATTTAGAAGGTTTTTTCCTTAAAGGCGATAAGCCCTTTTATAAGGGTTAATATATTTAGGTATATTTAACGTATTAAACGCGTTGGACGCCCTTAAGCGGGATAACCGCGCTAAGCGCGTTCGGTATTAGATATTAACCAATATTATTAACTATATAAATAGCTATTAGCCTTATACTAGTATTAGACCATGAAAACCACTATATCTAGACTAAATTATATTAATTTTAGAGCCTTTATAAGTTATTAGGATTAAGTACTTAGGCGCGCTATTTTAATTAGCGCGGGGCTATATATACCTACTAATCTAGATTAACTACTTAAGCTAATTCTATTAGGGTTAACCTATAAAAATAGCTATAGCTAGGGAAGCGATCCCTCAGTTAGAAGTATAAATAGACTCTATTAATATATCGCCTTAAGTTATCTACTTAGATATTAGAGGAGTATTTATATCTATTAAGTTTAAAACTATAATAAAAGCCTATTAAGCTAAAGTTATACTAGCCCTAGCTAAGTCTTATAAATTAGTAGGGATAGTTAAAACCTATATCTAATTAGTTATTAACCTTATTATAAAGCGGATTCTAAGCGGGAAATTCCCTATAGAGGACTAGGATCTATAATATAGAAGTACTTAGGGATATTAATAGATATTAGATACTAACTATAGGATACTTACTAATAGAGATCCTAATAAGATAAGAGATAATAGGTTTAGTTATTAAACCACGAGTTTATAGTAATATTCCCTAACTAGAGGTACTAGCTAATATAGTAGTTACTTATATAGCTAAAATGGATTATAAGAAAAGAGTAGTAATAAGTATATAAAATATATAGAACGCCGCTCGATTAGCTAAGTATAAATAATAATAGATAATCCCGTTTAAATATAGCGATCTAGTTATACTAGCTTAAGATAGAAAGCCCCTGAAATTCAAGCCTCGTTAGAGAGGTCTATTTACTATTTAATATTAAGTTAGTTAAGTTATATACTAGTTAGAATAGCTAGACGGAACTACTATACCTTATAATTAATATTAGGACTAGTTAAAGGTGGTTTCCCTGCGAAAGGGATACTTATAATTAAATACTGATTTAATATTACTATTCTTATAACTATTAAGGTAATAATAAATAGAACCTTAGAGACTTTAAAGTTAGATAGGTTATACTTTCCTTATTAAAACTCCTTCTATGAGAGGTATTCTTACCTAATTTACTTAAAGAGTTCCTTCTATTTATTTATTAAGAGATTTAGCATATAAAAGGAATTTTCCTATTTAGGACGATTAATTAAATTTATTCCTCTTATAATAATTTTCTCCTCTTACTATCCTACCCGTTCTCTCTCCTTAATATCCCTTATTTTTAATATAATAATACTATATTAATACTTAATATAGTAATTCCTTATAACGAACGAAATCCTAAACCTTTATATATTTATTTTATTTTAAATACGTGCTTATAATTAGTAGTTATAAATCTCTTAATTATATTAAGGGTAACCCGACTGCTCTTAAAAAGTCCTATTAATATATTAATAAGTATAAGTAATAACTCTTCTAATAGAGCTAATATCTTCGAGGATAATCCCTACCTTATATATCGCTATTCTTTAATATTAATAGGTATTACTAGAAAGTAGATAGAATAAAATTATTCTAGTATTAGAACGCGAGGTTCTAAGAACTATAGCTAGTAAGTAGAGTAACGTATTACCTAGAAGAATAATAATAGCCTAGCTCTATATATATAAGATAACTTAGCTAATAATAAATTCTCTATACTAAATAGTAATACTAATTTAAATAAGGAACTAGCTAAGAATATACTAGAGTAAGCTTATAAAGCTATAAGGGCTATATTAATCTAATTAACTAATCTTATTTATTCTAGAGAAATAGTAGAATATATTTTTACTAAAGGTATAAAACTCGATCTTAAATCCTAGGTAGAGAAGCCTATCTTAAGAACTACTATTAGGATCTCTAGTAACCTAAAATATTAAAAGATTAGAGGATTAATCTCTTATAATAGAGAACTGATTAATAAAACTACGTTATAGGTATTTATAGTACGTATCGTCGCCTTTAATAACTAATAGGATTACCTATTTAGGGGTTAGAAGGACTTAAGAGATACCCTAGGTATAATAACTATAATTATATATTACCTTCAGGAAGATATTACTATTACTAATTTAGCTATCTTAGGCATCTATGCTATAAAACTCTATTATATTAGATACTAGAGCCTATATACTAGAACTAAAGGTATATTTATTCGTTCTCTAGCCCCTAAGAAGGATATTATAAAGCTAAAGATAATAAACCTTAGTTAAGTTCCTAAAGAAACTACTATAGTAATACTAGCTCCTCTTATTATTAATTCCCCTAACTTAACTATAGTTAATAAGCCTAGTAGAGAGATCGCTAGTAATAAGCTAACTATACTTTATAAGCCTAAGGGTAATAATAACTTATAGCTTTAGCGCGATCTAAGTATTAGATAGCTAGAAGTAGCTTCTATTCTAATTATAGTAATTAACGAGGAGGACCTAGGTTTATTAACTAATAAGTTAATATTTCCTAGTCTAGTACTAAAGTATAGATCTAGATTTAGTTAGTTTAACTTCCCTATATATAATTAATCCTTCTAGTTAGGAACTGATTTTACTAAGCTAACTAATTATACTAATTTAGCTACTCCTCTAGATATACTTAACTAACTAGCTTACCCTACTATACTACCTAATACTAAGGATTTAGCTATTCCTCTAAAGACTTTTAAGCTACCTAATAAGTATATAGTAGGGGATAATAATATTAATATCGCTAAACCTCTAAAGGCTATTAACTAGGTTAAGAACTATAGTTATTTAGATAGGGATACTAATTTTATAGCCCCTTTATTAATATTTAAGTTAATTAAAACTCTACTTAGTAGTCTTAGGTCTAAGAGAATCCCTATTAAATTTAAAATTAACCTATTATAAAGCTAATAATCCTAGGATTCTTAATAATAATAATCTCCCTAACTAGCCTAAAGTTAAACCTATAGTAAGAATAATAAGATTAGTATAAGATTTCTTACTTAAGTCTATAGGTAGTTCTAATTATAATAGAGCTATTATATTTATTACTAGATCTAAGGAAGGATATACTAAAGAAGAGAAAGCTAAAATCTAATAAGAAGCTAATAAAGTAATTAGATTAGCTCCTACTAAGTACTAAATTAGGATTAAACTTTATTAGATATAAGAAGTAATACTAAAATATAAAATAAATTATATATTAGGAAAGCGTAAGTTTATTAAAAACTAGGTTAGATAGCTTAAAGAGATTAAAGCTATAAGAACTACTTTATTATCCTTAATATTTATTACCCTATATAAATATAAGTTAGTAACTAGTAGAGGTTCTACCTCGAAGTAATTAAAATTCTTTTAATTAACTAATTATATATTACTATAGCTAGAGAAGGACTAGGAACTAAAAATAAGTATAGGTTTTATAGTAAATTAGTAATAGGAGTAAACTTAGGATTTAGAATAGCTTTAGGTAATTAAAAACTAGGTTATATATTTCTTTCTTATTAATACTATTAGGGGTAACGGAGTTATAGTTAGATATATATATATAGTAGGAACTAATAGGTCGGAGATAACTATAGAAGGTCTATATTAGGTATATTTAGCCTAGCTTAGTATTAGAGTAGAACTTAGAAGAATTAACCCCGCTTATATACTACTATATCCGCCCTAACTGAGAGGCTCATTCTGATACTATGTAGTGCCAATTAAAAAGGTGTCCGAGATAAGTGTGGCATCCCCTTCTTTCCGCCGGGACGGCCAGCTTGCGCTCGGCCTCTGTCAACGGCGTTCGAGAATCGGCCGTCGTTTCGCCGGGGGTGAGAAGGGGGGGGGGGATGGGTGTGTTTTTTCCGCGTATTAGCGGTGCAAGCTACGCGTCCTATGGCGCGTCCTGCCCCAGGTTTTCAAAGCGGACTGCGCTGCACCTGCGCCGCCCGAAAGCGAGCTTAAAGGAGAGCAATACGAGGAAACCGTATGTCGCGTCTACCTACCTAGCTCCCAACTAAAACCGCGACTGCCAGAGAGAAAACGCTGCAGACTCGATATCGTTTATGTTATGCTTGGCATCGCATCCCAGGTCCAGGGATCCCGTTCTTGTCTCCAGATTTAACCCCGGATTCCAAACCATCTTCACAAACGCGAGCCATGGCAGCCTTGATCTGGTTTGGGACGCTAGCTCAAGCTGCATCCAAGACTACATCACACAAAAAACCTAGGTTGAGGCCTTAGCCCGCATACCTTTGACGAAGAAATCAAAGCTCTTAAAACATCGAATTATCGATGTCGCAATTAATCATCGCCACCCGCGGCCATTCCATCTGTGGCTTCGAGGAAGACTGCTTTAGGCGAGAGGTACCGGCTCTACGGGCTGACACTCCCATTCCCAGATTGACCCTCTCAACGCAGCCCTCTTCACCCAATCCCGGCACAGTGTGTCCGTCTCGTCATCGCCATAGAAAGACGTCGGGATGAAGTATTTTTCAACTCTCACCTTCCTCGTCGGGTCATACTCGGACCAGCCATCCGTTATTACCTCCGGCATCTCGTTTTCCACGTCAGCCAACACGATCCTAAGCGGCCGTAGAATCGGCACCGAGAACGGAAACACGATGCCCTTGATGTTTGCTCGCTCCAGCCCAACAGGGCGCACAAGTATGGCCACGTCAAGCTCATAGTTGAAAAGACCATTCCAGAAGACGGGTTGGTCGACGGGGGCACCGAAAAGAACTATACGCTTGAGAAACGGGGGACGAAGATGAAGGATCGAAGAAACGACAGGATTGTACTGCGCCGTCAGTCCAAATTCCCGCAGCATCACCAGTTCTTCAAGCCCACTCAGCCTATTCAGACCGTCTCTCAGAGTCGGCCGTACATCGAGGTGACCTTCGCCGACGGGATCCAAGCTCTGCCAAGGAAAATCAATCACCAGTCGCCGCAGGGTATCATGGACCTCGCAAAAGAGCTCACGGACCCACAGCGCGGTTTGCTTATCGTCTAGGCTCTTGTCAAAGGGCCTTAGATACAGCGTGGTGATGCATTTGAGGCTTGGGACTCGCGGGAGTGATTTGAGCCGCGGTGCGGACAGTGCTAGCAGGAGTAACCTCAGGCGACGACTCGAGTCAATGTGCATGCATCGTTGCCGGAGAAGACGAGTCGCGATTCGATACGTGAACCGGGAGACAAGCGTGAATGAGACAAGCGTTTTTGTTACGCTTGAGGAGGGTGGCTGGATTGCGAGGACGTAGGGCGGGAGGAGTCTCTCGATGATCTGCCAGATAAGCTCTGACGGGAGCCGCTGCTGAGGCGCGGGCTCAGCCGCGGACATTATGGGTCGTAATGTATATGTCTCGATGGATTCGGAAGTGATACTTAATGTGATACGATGCTAATGCCTCCTATAGCATAGGGCGCAAAGGACATGATCAAGAGTGACAAACTGTGAGTGAAGGGAGGAGCATGATCGCCGGGACCTGACGGTCGGTGAGGGGTTGCTTCGGCCCCATCGTTCTCCGCATAGCCGATCACGTCCGATCTGGCTCCGGCTTCAATCAAGTAAGATGTGAGCCCAGGTTCGTACTATTGCGCTATGTGTAAAGCGACTTTTTCTCTTACTCAGTTAGGTAGGCATTGTCGATACCAGTATTGAATGTCTGGTATAAGACAACAGACGTCAACTTTTTTTATTCTTTCTTTTTTTCCTTTTTAGCGTTATGAAGGTTCCTCAAGGTTCTGTTACATGAAAACAAACCTGGAATTCGGCTTTCACGCGTACGAAAAGATTCTATAAAGGGACGCCGCTGGAGGTGGCGAACTCGAAGAAAAATCATGGCCACTGACTTAGAGTAGATAGCTGTAGTTACTGCAGTCAGTCTCAAGGAACGCGAAACCCAGTCATTAAGCATAGGGATCCTGAGCCGAACCCTCTGGCCTGTGACTCTTGTCCACTTCTCAGCTACAATTTCCCCGAAATCGGTGGTCCCAATAGGCCATGACTCTATGGTGCATGTATGGTATTCCTGCTTATGGAAGCTGAGACAACGGAATCTCGTCGTACATGGTTGCGAGAGGTAACCGAAGATGCATGTACTCAAGTCTGGGCATTCGAATAGATACGTCCGCTGCGGTCAGAAGCAGGAGATATGTGATTTTCCTCCTGAGAAAGGTCAGATGCGTGAGTCAAGGCCAAGATTGGCGTCCGGCATGAGGCCTAGATGTGATTGAAGAAGTCGCGACCGTCGGCCATGTTCATCAATGCCGCTTCGACGAGTCTTGCGTTCCGAATCTCTCCTAGCAGCGCTTTCCATGCGGCTTTCTCATCGAGGACAATATCGGAGTCCGAATTCATTATGTATGAGTGGGAATGTGGAGTTGAGATGGCGGTCGCCCAATGCTTTTAGCTGCTGATGACGTTTTTGTTTATGTGTTTCTGTGAGATTTGGAGGTGAATTGAGGTAAGAAGGTTTTCTACGGAATCAGGGTTATGGATATTTTTATCCTCTAACTATCCAGGCGCCAAGAGATTCAGGTAGCTTTTGGTTTTTGTTGGTATCCGAGAAAGATTGAGGGCCTGAAATTGCAACGTAACATTCTTATTGTCTAGAAATAAAACGGTTTGGAGAAATGCTCTGTGTTGAATTTTGTCAGAGCAGCTACACTATCACAAGCCATCTAGCAGAGGTCCCTAGCAACGCAGCATGCTTTGAGCCGTTGGCATGGCCACCTGGAGATCGGGAATAAAGCGCTTTGTCATTAACATAAGCTAGTAGTCGAAGGTAAAATGTATATTTCCCAGGGAACCCTAATTACAACTAGTAGTCGAGATTCATCAGTTTACAGACCTTTTCGCCTTTGTGTTCGCTCTGTCTTTTCTCTCTAGCTGCATCAAGCGCAAAATACCTCATGACTGGCTGATGAGCCCCATTCCGCCGTGCCGCATTCTTCCATATCTCTACTTCACGTGGACCTAGCTTGAGTATACTCCTACCTCGTATTGCAGTCTCAGTCTTGGATCTCTTGGCACAGTACTCGAAATAAAAGTAACGGACAAGCCTTGAATATTTGAGGTCAGCCTCCTCAGCTTTGGCATGCGCCGGTCTCCGACGACTCGCGACATTTTCACTGAGACTGTTCAACGAGAACATCGACTTGAATGAGACGGGAAGACGCAGACAACGGGTGTTGCGCAACTCGAATTCGACTTGCCATTGTCTGCAAACGAACACCCACGAGGGCTTTTCGTGCCGACTAAATTACATCCTGGGCGAGGATTTGCAGGATTGTCACCCGTAATTCAGGTGGAAGTTGTAGCCATTTGAACTGCCCGGGTGCACACTTCAACGCTCTGGTGGTAGAGCGAATCCTCACAGTAGTGCTTGATCGTCCGTGCCATTCTTCTGAGAGGGTTATCAGTGTGCTTCGAAGACTACGGTATTAATGATGACCCGCTTCCAAGGCAGCAATCTGTTTTCTTCAGTTCGAAGACGATAATGTTGAATGATCCGGATCGTGATCTGCGTTACGGGGTCAAAGATGGCCTACGGCAGATATTGCCAACAAACAGTGTAAAAGCCAATGTTCAATTGACAGATATCTGCATTCATAACAACGAATGTTGTTTAATCACTACAGGTTGAAGGTCTCGAATCAAGGTTCCTCAAGTGCGTGATGATTACGAACTGTCTCTTAGCGGGATACAGGAAGAATGATCTTGAGTAGGATGTAATTTTAGGGAAACGCCGTTTGCATTAAACTTGCTGCAAACTTTCCATGTTCTATGTGCAAATACCAGGTGTTCTCATCATCTAGTCCATCAATATGCAAGTAAACGACTGAGAATTCGCTCTCAATTATGTCCTATGACACGCGGCTCCCCGACACAACACTGGCCTGGTTGGGTTGCCAGAGAAAGCCAATGCCTGACGACGTGCCCCCAACCACTGTAGTGTCCTGGGCCGAGACACCGTCGTCCGGAATATGTCGTGGCACGGCGTCGGCTGACGAAGTGCTTTGCCAGAGGGATGCTCTCCTGGTCCTCGAGTTCGGCTCAGCAGAAGTGAACTCAGGACTAGACGACAGCAATGACGTCTCCGTTCTTTGCGGCGAAGAATCGACCAATTTCGGTGCCGCGTTGACATCCCTTGAGTATCCCGTCTGTGCCCCAGGCGCAAGGCTGACGACCATTCTACCACCGCGAATCTCACCACGCCTCATCCTGTCGAGACCACGGTTGACGCCTTCGAAACCTTCTTCGACGCCTAGAACCTCTGGCGGGCTGACCAGGCCGCTTCCGAGCAGCCTCTCCAGCCATAGCACGAGCGCCTCGCCGACGGCAGGAACCTCGTGGAAGACCTTAATTGGCACGGTGTGGTAAGCAACCGAGTCAGGCGCTTGCTCCTTCGGCAGGCCCGTCAGGCCTATGAGGTGCTTCAAGCTTGCGTTGGCATGGCGAGGTGTATCAGGCGGACTCGGCGGCCGCTCAGAGTTGGTCTCCGGCGACAGGGATCGAAGAAGCCAAGTCGCGGATTCGCGTCCGGAGGTATCCAAGGCGAACCTCAGATTCTTGCCCACGTTGGCCCGGATGACATCGATCGCGCGAGCAGGGTCATGAGAGTCCACTAACAGGTCCGGGCGAAGGACCGTGTGATTCGACAACCGCAGCCCATGACGGAGCTTGTCCACAACAGTAACCACCTTCAGTCCTGCAAGTCTCGCAAGCTGGACAGCCAAGTTGGCAGAAGTCGATGAACCACCCCAGATCACGACCCAGTCACCGGCAGCGGCTCTCTCGTGGTCTCGGATGCCGGCGAGGCACTCTGCCCTGACATCTTGCGGCAATGCCTTCGGTGGGATGGAGCGGACGAGCTGCAACAGATCAGGGCCCCCTAGGACGCTGGAAAAGTCGACGCCCATGCAAATGCCGAGAGAGAGGACCGCGGCGACGAAAGCGACACCGGTGGTTGCGCCGGCTTGCGGGGAGACGTTGGGTGGTATGCGGACGGCGTTGAAGTCCGATGTCACGACATATTGCTGGTATGCCGCCTTCCGGAGGTCGCGGTAATCTGTCGAGATAACAAGGACCTGGTCGCCATCTTGCAGGCGGCTTTGGGTTGTACTTGAGCGCTTGACGACGCGACCGACAAGCTCGCGACCTGATATGTAGGGAAGAGAGGGGATCGCGAAGTTGAAATCCCTAGTCAGGTTAATCAGCATCTGGTGATTGGGCTACGGATTGAAGCTTACGGTGCCTTCCAGTCGATCGGGTTCAGGCCGATGTGCTCTGTCCGGACGAGCACTTCCCGCTCATCCTGGATTTGGGGAACTTTGTACTTCTCTGCCGTCTCATACGGCTGCTTTGCCGCATAGAGAATGAGAACCGTTTGTGTCTCGGGGATGTCTACCATGGCTCTTTCTTCAAGATCTCATTGGCCTGTTGCAGGATGTGATCGATGGAAGTGAGGTCTGATCATGGAACCAAGTAAGTCATGCGGGCGTCGAATTTCCCTGTGCCGCAGCCAACAAATTTTCGATTAAGGGAGCAAAAAAAGGTGAGCAAATAGTGTTGAAAAGATCAGGTCCAAGGCCTTCGAGTCGACTGTCAAAGTACCCTAGGTTGGGGAATTGCGCCGAAGCTTCGCGCGAAATGACAATGGAACTGTTCAAACCATAACGTTTTCTTCAGCCAAAGATAAGTAGTTCCTTCCCCTCTTCGCTCATCCCTCTCCCGGTGTTCGGAGGGCACGCCGTCGATCGTGCTTGGGTTGCGCTCGTGGAGTCGGGGTATTACGTGCTCTCGCAGTCCCGCATTGCGTGATTCTTCTCCAAGATGGCTGCATCGCCATTCAACCAACCCCCGTTGGCTCTTCAAGGTTTAGCGATAACCAAAAGCCCGCCCAGTGACCAGCTTCGATTCGCTTGTAACCTCCGCACCAAACCTTCATCAAAGAGCGGTTAATTGGGCGCAGAGATTACCAGCAATGTGGGTTCCTCCTCCCTGGGGTCCCATTCTTGGAAATTGGCTCGGCGGATGAGGGTAGATTTTACGCTTGGGGTTGCCGAGACTACTACCTTGATCGTGTTTTTCGTAGCTACGTCGATGACAATGGATTCGTTGGGCTGATTTGATGCCGTCTGGCCGGGAAAAGTGAATGTGCATGCTTTCGGACCCCGCGCTCCACTCCCGCCTATCACGACATGTCGCGGGTTTTGTGCTAATCGACGGGACGGGGACCGGTTTGCTGAATAATGGCGAATATTCAGCGCAACTGCGGTTTCGGCCGGTTGTTCGTTTTCGTCTCTGAGGATTGCAAGAAGACCGCAGGAGCTGTCTGCTATTTTGGAGATTCAACTTCCCGACGGCACACGTTGGTCGATGTGTTAGAGATGAGGTTGGTTTTCCGTCCGCGCAATGGGGGTCCTCGGGGTCGAGATGGATCAACCCCGGATTTGCCCGGCCACTCAAGCAGGGGGTCTTCGGAATTCCAAAGCCCAATCACTCCACATCCATTCGAGCCTGTTCGATAACTTTGACTGCATGTCGTACTTATAGTCTTGTGACTATGGTGGGCAATGGTGACACCAATGTCTTCTCGGTCGGCTCAGCCAGACAGCTGAGCTTAGATGTCGACTGAGTGCTCCACCTCTTACGAAGATTCCGTGATTGAACTTCAAGTTCAGGCGCGACGTCAGCAGAGAGAGATAAAGAATGAGGGAAACAATACTTGTGTCAGAAGAGCCCCAATTGGAGAACATTGATCAACTGGATTTTGGAGGCTCGAGTCTACTTTGTAGAGACATGAATCAACGCTGTGCACTCACGTATGAAGCTCTCTCGGCCATGGTTGGAGTACAGACTTTCAGCCAAGCCGTCACTATTTCACACGGTTCCTATGCCGCATATCATTAGATCGCAGGTATATCATCTATTTGGGCAAACTTCTCATTGTAGGCGGCGCCCTGTTTATTCACCCGCGAATTTGAGTGAAATCGAATCCCTGTAGAACTCACACACAATAACAAAATTGGTTGGTTCGAACAATAACCATGATGAAAAGCTGACTCCAGTTGAGATCCAAACTGAGACAAAATCGCGATTCTTTTGGTCTGGTTCATCGGAATTTCTAGTGTTGCTTATGTAGGGTTAGCAATTACCCGGCCCGCGGGTCCCACAGGTACCCGCGAAATAGGTAGGTAGTTATGGGTAGTACCCATAGGTAGCGGGCATTACCTATGGGTACCT
This sequence comes from Colletotrichum ledebouriae, assembly GCA_036785755.1. Lineage (NCBI taxonomy): Eukaryota > Fungi > Ascomycota > Sordariomycetes > Glomerellales > Glomerellaceae > Colletotrichum > Colletotrichum ledebouriae. Next base: position 13,731 of record JAVHLU010002523.1, read on the forward strand.
ATGGGTTAAGTGGGTTTAGGTAATTAAGCCTATGGGTATAGTGTGAATACTATGCCTATAGGTTTAGGTAGCCTATAGGTATATACCTATAGGTAATTTATATTTTTTATTAGAGTTTATAGATATCTTTTATAGTAATTAGCTTAAATAGCGGGTATATTATATATAGCTAAAATAACTATTACTATCTACTTACTTCTTAACGCCCTTTATTTACCCTTACGCCTTAAACTACTTATTACTATAAGGCTTACTTACCTTAAGAATAGCTTTAATAAGTTTAAGGTCCTTTAATATAATAGTAATATATTTAGCGTAAATAGTAATAAGATTAATTACTAGACTAATTAGTTTAATAAATTAAAATTAAGGGGATACTTACTCTTAAAAACACTAGAAAGAAAGCTCTCTATAGACTCTTATAGAGCACTAATAGCTACTTTCTCCTATTAAAGGCTACTATTACTAGAGCTAATATTATAATAGATCTCCCTATAAAGTTACTAGAAGGGGAGCTTAGGAAAAATAAGGTTAGTTAACTTCTAATATATCCTAATCTTATAAAGGGCTTTAGCTAAAGTAAGTTAGTTTATAGCTATCTTTTATAATAATCTTAGCTTATTACTAGGGTGCTAATAGCGCTTCTTCTTCTAGGCTTAGCTAGGAGTAAGAGACTAGCTAGGGAGAGATTTTCTAGCTAACTTCTTAGTAACCTTAGTAGTATTAGTCTTCTTAACTAAAGAAGGGTTAGTCTTCTTAGCTAAAGAAGGGTTAGTCTTCTTCGCTTAAGTATTTATCTTCTTACTAGTAGTAATAGCTTTATATTATATTTTTAGGCGTATAGAAGCTATAACTTAAGTAGAGATTAGTATAAATAATTACTATAATAATTAAGGATAAATTACCTATTTATAGTAATAATAGTTATAGGATATAAAAGGAAGATAGTATTATTAAGGAAAAGTAATATTTTATATTTAATAATTTTTAATAACTAAGTAAGAAGGAGTAAATATATTTATTAAAGGCTAATTATATAAATTATAAAGTTTATAAAATCTATTATAAATCACCTAAGTATCCTAAAAATATAAAACTAGACTTATTAGATAGAGAATCTTCTAAATATATTACTAAAGAAGTTTTAAGTATTTTTATTTTTATATTTTTAGGATAAAAGAGAGGGAAACCGTAGTAATTAACGCGCTAGTATATAGACTACTTATTGCATATTTAAATATTTTTTAATATTTTAAAGCTAGAAAAAACTTCTCTCTAAATAACCTATATAATTATAATAACTACTATAATAATATAAGATAGCTACTATAAGTAAGGTAATATTATGATTTTTCTTATTAATTAGTATAGCTAGCTAATAATTTATATTAATTAGTAAGTTATATTATAAAATATCCTTAGGATATAATCGTAGTATATTCTACTTATTTTTATAGTAATCTTTTATACTAATCTATAGTAAGCTAGCTACTTAGGTCTAGTATTAGAGCAAAGCGGAAAGTAGAGTTAGATTATTCTAAGAATATAAATATAAAAAAGTCTCGCTAGCGAATTAATAATATAAATAAGGCCTAAAAGGAAGTTAATTACGCTAAGAAAGCTCTTAAGTAATAGAAAGCTTATAAACTTAAAGCCTTTAAAGCTTTAAGTAAGTAGACTAATAATTCTATAGCTAAACGCGCTAAGCTAGAGGCTTAAGAGATCTAATAAATTAAGGCTTATTAGTAAATATCTTTACCTATTAATTAAGTATATACTAATATCTCTATAGTATATCTAAGGGAACTTACCTAAATTAGCTTCTTACTAGGATAGCTAGTCTAGCCTCTTCTAGCTACTATAATATTATAGCTAAAGATAGAGATAAAGCTTAGGAAGATATCCCTATAGATAAGATTAATAAGGATACTTAAATAAATCTAGATAACGTTAAGGGTTTGCTTAATTTTAATATAAGTATTAATAAGAAAATACCTATTATTAACGTTGCTAAGTAATCTATTATAATTATTAATAAACTTATTAAGGTATATAAATTACTATAAATAATTACTATAATTACTAATAGATATAGGAAAACTATATCTAAGAGTATTACTTCTTCTATAATAACTAGGAAGTTATACTAGAGAGACTATATATTAAAGTTAAGCGCTTTTTAAATAACGCTACTTTTACCATAGCTATTATAAATAAGTATAGCCTAATTCGACTAGGCTATAGCTACCTAATAGCTAGTAATATCTTTACTAAGGAAGAGGTACTTCTTTAGTTTACTCTTACTAAATACTAATAGCTAAAGCGCCTCTCCTAGAAGAAGTAGAAATACCTAGTTCTTAACTCTTCTATTAAGAAGATTAAGACGTAAGTAATATATTATTTTAGTAGTCTTCTATTATAATACTAATTTAAATAGGAACTTTACCTTAATATACCGCACTACCCTTAAGATATATAGTATTCTATATACTATAGCTAAGCGCTACTATAGTCCCTCCTTTAAGCTATTAGTTAAGGCTATATTTACTAAAATTACTACCTAGGTAGTCTAGAGAGGTATTTAGGAGCTTATAGGCCTATCCTAGCTTTAGGATAACTTTACTACTTTTAATTAGGTAGTAAACTTTCTATTTATAATAGATAGTTTATTCTTAGCTATTCTATAGTTAATCCCCTTCTTCCTTAAGCTTAAGCTTGCGCGGGATAATACCCCCTATAATTAGCTATAGGTTAGTAAAATAGCTTAGGAGCTTACTTATTAGCTTAACTTTTCGCTCTAAATAAAGCTTTATTTAGATTTAAGAATTAGTAATAGTATTAGGAATAGGAAGTAAGTAATTATATTATAATTATTATAGTAATTATTTGAAGTAATCTAAGTAAACTAAACTAATCTAGTACTCTATACTACTATTTTCTTTATTAATTCCTTTACTAAGTCTATATCCTTCTTTTATAAGGTTATGCGCTTAGTATAAATTATATAGAGATTTATATCTATAAATATTAATATACTTCTATAGTAAGGAATTAAGATATCTCTTACTTTTAAATATATTAATAAGGAATTACTCGCTAATCTTATAGAGAGCTTTAATAGCTTATAATTAGAATTAAATCTAATAGTAGTTTTTTAGAAGGAGGCTATATATTATTTCTTAAACTAATCTTATAAATATACTTCGCGGGATTAAAAGATTAGTTATCTTTTAGTATTTTTAAATCTTATAAAGTATAGTTACTATACTTCTTAGTAGTAGCTTAAGATAATAATTATATTACTTACTACTAGGTCTCTATCTATAAACTTTCTAGTATTTAATAATCTAAACTAGCTTTTTCTAAGCTATTTTTAGTTACTATTTTTAAATTACTTATAGTAGTTAACTAGTATCTATTCTTTTAGCGAACTTTATTATAAGATTCCGCTTAAGGGGTAGTAATTTAATCTTAGATTAATTACTAAGATCTAGGCTAGCCTAGGTAATATTTATTATATAACTTATACTCCTTTATAGAGTTTCTAGAATCTCTTTAACTAGCTACTTCTAAGGCTTATTTTAATTATACCCCGCTTTTAATAATAAGCTCTAAATTAGTAGTAAGGAGCTCCCTATTTCTAGTAGAGAGCTCCTTTTAGATATAGGGCTAGTTAGTAAGCGAGGTATTAAAAGGTAAATATAAGTAGAAGATAGAAAAAAGATAAGGGGTTTAAATCTAACTAAATTTATATAGTAAATAAATTAGTTAGAAACCCTAAAATAGCTACTTATATAATTATACTTTATTTTATATTTATATTTACCTTATAGTAATCTATAA